>VDFB02272934.1:0-49567 GCA_007258455.2 Sequoia sempervirens | reverse complement strand
TTAACCAACTTTCATCCCTAGTAGCTTCATCAAAACTTGTTGGTTCAATATGAGATAGGAGAGAAAATTTTACTTGTTCCTTGTCCTTTGCAAGTCTCCTTCTAGTGTGCACTCCTACATTCTTGTCACCGATTATTTGATATATAGGATGATATTTTTGCACATATTTTTTAGGAGCACATTCAACCTCTTACT
Source organism: Sequoia sempervirens (assembly GCA_007258455.2). Classification (NCBI taxonomy): domain Eukaryota; kingdom Viridiplantae; phylum Streptophyta; class Pinopsida; order Cupressales; family Cupressaceae; genus Sequoia; species Sequoia sempervirens. The sequence goes on along the minus strand of VDFB02272934.1, from coordinate 49,372 downwards.
CATTCTCTTCTTGTTCCTCGTCTTCAACTCGTGCACCTATGCCATCTTTATCTATCTCACTTTCAAGATTGTTTCTGCTAGGCTGACCTTGATTTTCACTTTCATCAACCCTGACATGTACACTCTCTACAATTCTATGTAATCTTTTATTATAACACTTATAAGATTTCCTTGGTTGGAATAAGCCAAGAATATCCTTTCATCACATCTTGACTCAAAACTTCCTAAGTTGTCATATTCTCTTTTAATATAGCACTTGTTGCCAAATACCTTGAAATGCTTGACTGATGTAGGCCAACCAAACCATAATTGATATAGCGTTCTACCACTGTTAGATCTTATAAGTTCTCTATTTTGAATGTATACAATAGTTTGTACTACTTCTTTCCAAAATATATTTTCCAAGTTTTCCTCATTCAACATAGCCTTGGCCATCTCCTTTACAATATTATTTCTTCTCTCTACCACACCATTTTGTTGTGGTGTTCTTGGGGCTGAATACCAGTGCTTGATTCCATGATCTTCACAATATTCCATGAATTATCTTGACATGACTTCTCCATCTCTATCTAACCTAAGACATTTGATTCTTCTCCCAGTCATATTTTCTACCAGCTTATAATTTTTAAATACTTTAAAAGCCTCAACCTTCTCCCTCAAAAATGTAACATATGCCATTCTGGTATAGTAATCAATCAACAACATGAAATATCTTTCTCCTTGAAACACTCTTTTCCTCATTGGACTACATAGATTAGCATGGATTATTTCCAAATATTTTGTATTATAGTAATCCTTTGTGGGAAATTTAGATTTTTTTCTCTTTCCTTGTTGACAGCCTTGATAAATGATGTTATCAGGCTTTGCAATCTTATGCATATTTATAACTAGGACTTTTGAACTTATTTTCACCATGTTGTCAAAATTTACATGTCATAGTATTCTATGCCACAACCAACTTTGATCTGCTTGACTGATTAGACATGTTTGGCCTTCCACTTCATATAGATTGTAGAGATTACTATTAGTCCTTATCCCTTGAGAAATTGTTTTACCATTCAATCTCACCTTGTAGCCTTCAGAATCAAATACAACTTTCTATCCATTATCACACATCTGGTTGATGCTAAGAAGATTGTGTTTTAGACCTTCCACATAGAGCACTTCTTTAGTTTTGTTCTTTCCATCTATGCTCATAATTCCTTTACCATGGATCTTGAAAACAATATTAGCACCTAGACTTACTGGACTTCCTTTTTTCATTTCAAGCTTAATTAATTTCATTTTATCTCTAATCTTGTGCTTGGAGCAGCCACTATCAACAATCCATAGATCTTGTTCCTTTGCATGTAAATCCATTTGGGAAATCATAGACTGAGTGACACAAGATCCCTGCTCTTTCTCCTTCCATATCTTCTTGGGCTTCTTCTCATTTGTCTTCTCTTCTATCTCATAAGTCTTATTTCCTTTCTCTTTATTAGCAGGTGAGGATTTCTTCTTCTCAAATTTCACATTTGGTCTTGTAAATATTGCTCTATTGTTTCTAGCTATATGACCAAATTTGTTGCAAAAAAATAAATTATATCTATATCAACCAAGGGAGCAAATGGATTCTTTCTTGCAAAATTTGTATTCTTCCTTGGAATGATTCTACATTCTCTAGCCCTATGACCAAAATTGTTATAGGTATAGCAATACCTATTGAAATACGATGAATACCTAGTCATGTAGTTTCCTTCAGCTAGATGAGGTGATCTTCTTTGTTTAGGCCTCCTTGGATAGTGTACTTTTGTGAATCCATCATTGTCTACTCTTTTTTATGTTTTGCATCTTCTTTTGTTGATCATGAATTATCTAGTTGTCCTCCTTGACATCGACCAATTTCTTTTCTTTATCATATTTTTGTTCATCTTTAAAAGCTTCCTCCTTGTCATATTTTTCTTCACTTGGGACTTATTTTTCTCCCACTCTAAATATTTCATAAAGTTTTGCAGAGATGTCCATAAATGAATTTTTCCCTTTTTCCAAACGTAAACTAGATTTCTCTTTATTTGTAGGCTTTTTTGTAATTATTAATTCATTCAGAATATTTGTACCACCTTTTAACTTTAGTCCATTTTTTATATGCTCATTGGCCTTTTCCAATTCTTTCCTTAAGGAAACTATTTCTACCTAAAGTTTTGAGCATCTATCTATCTCAAATTGTAATTTAGATTTCATGGCATCCTCAATACTTTTAAGCTCTTCTACATGAACTTTTAGTCCTACTAACACCTTATTGAACTCTTCAAATTCTTGTGTTAATCTATCAGTCTCCTTTTGAGCATTCCGTTTTAACTTCTTTTTTCTCTCTTATGATCATGATATTTGTCTCTTAGTTCATCAAAATCTTAAAGAGAACTAATTAGTTTTCCTTCAAGATCAAAATTTCCTCCACTTCTCCTTCATATGATTCCTCAATTTTTGCATCTTCCTGATCCTTAGTTTCTTTAGCCATGAATAGAAATTATCTTCTATCATCTCTCATTAGAAGGGAATGACCTTGATCCTCTTCTGAAAAAACACTAGCATCAGAAACTTCACTTTCTTTATTGATGTACAAGCTCTTCTTCTTCTTTCCAAAGTTCTTTCTTTTAGGGTAGAATTCCTTCTTCTTTCTACTATCAAATTCTTTCTTGGAAATGTCTTCTTTACCATATGGACACTTTGAAGAAAAATGACCTATTCTACCATAATTAAAACACTTAAGATGGAGCATACCTTTATACTTTCTGGATCCTCTTCTTAGCCTTCTTATGAAATTTGCTTCTTCCTCATCAGTTTCTTCATAATAAGATGCAATGATAGCAACTTTTTCTTTCTTATCAGCTTCATCTTTGTCTTTCTTGACAACCTTAAATGCAACTTCTCTCCTAGATGATTCAACACTTGGCATTCTCATCTTATATGCAGTAATTATGTCATGAACCTCATCAAGAGTAAGTATATCAATTTCTCTTCCCTCTTCAATAGTAGAAATCTTGGCATCATATTTAGTTGCCATGGACCTAATAACTTTCAACACAACATCTTTTTTCAGATTTACACCATATCCTTTAATGGAATTTACCACATTATCAAATATCTAAAGATAGTCTACAATATTCTATTCTTCGTTCATCATCAAGCCTTCAAATTTTTCTCTCAACACTTGTAACTTTTCCAACTTCACTTTGGTGTCACCTTCATAGATTTTCATAAGTTTTTCCTAGACATCATAAGTAGTTTTACAATGCATAACTTTGCTATGCACAAAGTCAGATAAATTGTTCATGATAATAAACCAAGCTTTAATATTTTCCTCGTGAATCTTCTTTGTTGCAAGATCAGTAGGAATAGTATATTGGGTCTCAACACATGCCTAGACTTCAATTCCAAGAGAGACTAAGTATCCTCCCATTAATGAGCTCCATTTAGAATAGTCTGTTCCATCAAACCTAGGTGGCTTGTTTGAGCCTTCCTAAAATGCCATTTTTTTTACCTATTCAAGATCTACCTGAGCTGGTTAAGCTTCTCCTAGGGAACCTGGCTCTGATACCAATTGTTAAAACACAATGATCTACTAAGAGGGGGGTGAATCGGTAGATATTAAAAATTCTAGTTCTTCAACCCTTTTGTAGGTTCAACCTTAACTTCAAATTTGCAGATTGAAATAATAATAGATATAATAGCCATAAGCACAAGAGAGATCAACACATAACATAGTATGTACATGGAAAACCCAATATGGGAAAACCACTATGAGAAATGCCACTAGGATCTGTTGTCATAATATAGCCTCACAAGATTCAAAGTTCAATTACAATGTTTAAGGTTGCAACCCAAGGAAGCAACAAATCCCTGTTTAGAAGCTACAACTTCAAGGATGCTTCTACACCCTATTCTGAGCTACAAATAAGTGAAAAATTGAGGCTACAACCCCGTACAAAGTTTTACAATATACTATGTATAAAATTGTTCTACAAAACTTGAGATGAACCAATACAACACATAAACTCTCTCTCTCTCTCTGAATTCTCCCTTACTCCAGTGTAACTAGCTACATGAATTTTTAGATTTTTCATTTTGTTATAGTTCACCTTCCTCTGCATTTAGAAACTCTCTTCATTCTCTATATCTCAATAATTCCCCTCATTCAATTCATATACATTGGAATCATTGTTAGGGTTTTTCACCTACTTCAATAATTGCCAGAGCATTGTGCCCAATACATATGGTCTAGCTTGTCAGAAATCACCATACCTCTACATCAAATCGCACAACATTTTATTTTGTAATAGAGAATTTCTAAAAATAGAATTTTGTCAAACCCTAGAATCTGATATGCATTTAATGCATTCTTGTGATCATTTGATTTGATTCAATCTTTAAATCTTTTGCAAACTGTCACTGCTTAATAGATCAAATCTTTAGTTACATGGTCACTGAGATAGTTAGACAAATTAATTCTTTCTTTTGTGTTAGTTTTTAGACGAAACCCTCATTTACACTTGATGTAGTCATTTTAGATCTCTACATTTGAACTTTGACCATTAATCAAATCCTTTGCACCTTGATCCTATGATCATAATTCACTGTTGTGACTTTAAACCCTAACTATTGAATAACTGGTTGCTTAAACCACCATCATCAATATTTCATATCATCACCTTTGCTTCTTTCTTTGTTGGGTCTCAAAATCTTCATGGATGGTCAATATCGATCCACCGTTCTCCGCTGACCCTATGGGACATAGCCTGTATCCTCCAAAATCCTAGTGGAACTAATGGGAACTGTCGGTTCTTCTTAATTGCAACTATTGATCATGCACCATTACTGATGGCCTTGATGCAATCATTCACTACTATCTATTAACCATTGTCACACTGAGTCCCACATTCAACATCATAATCCTATCGCCCAGTCACCAAAAAAATGAACATCAGAACCTCAAGTCGGAGGTTACAAAGTTATTATAACCAAGGACTCACTAAAAATAGAGAGAACATATGAAACTCCTTTCGAAATGACTAAGTCACTTTGATGAAAATAACAACACCCAAAAAATCATTCCAATGTGGGTTCCACATGCTATTGTCACATGGCCACATCATCACTATATCACAGCTCAAACCCATCACGCCACTTGTTTTCATCATCATTAAGGCTAGGTCCCACATGTAGTGATTGCTTACTCTATATTTCTCCATCGCTTAGTCACCAAGTTGGGAAGTTTCAAAACTTGAGAACCCCACGACAAGGTTAATAAAACTTAGAACCCCACGATACCATTTGCTTTCACCAACAACAAGGAGATTGCTAAGTCAGAAGGTTTCATAACTTGAGAACCCCATGACATAGATTAGAAAATCTTGGAACTATATGACTCTATTCATTTTCACCATCCTTATCTCTCCATTAGCTAAGTTGCCAAGTTGGGAGGTTACAAAACTTGCAAACCCCGCGACATAGGTTAGGAAAATTTGGAAATCCATGACTCCTTACAACTTTGGCCTTATATTGAGAGCATGAACCAATTAATGAGGAAACTTCTATTGAAATCATTACCTACCCATACTTTTCTAAAAATATCTCAAGAAACCCAGTCAATATGCCAACAATCTCCCTTACATGATTTGCACTTTTAACATCAATGACAACAATAGTTGAACATCGAGAATATAGAATTTGTGTCCTTGAATTTATTTCATGAAAGACGAAAGAGGAGATGACCTCTCTCCATCCTATCCTTTGCCTTGTCCTCATAAAAATTTGTTTTCTTGGCCATTTCTTCACCAAAGTTGTCCATTTGTTCTTCATCAAAAAGTTCAACACCCCAAGTCATACAGATACACAACATATCCCATATGGCTTTAGTAGAAATGGTAAGCTTGATCCTACTATCCTCAATGGATTATATCATTTTATTGAATTTGTTGGTACATCCATCAACCAACTCCTGGCATGGATGTACGACAAGTAGTATAAACTGTGGTAGACCACAATTCTAGAACTGAAACAAAAACCCCTCTAATGGTTCATGCTCCAACATCCTCTAAAACACACCTTCCCTAGAGATTTTAGGGTTAGATGACAAATTAGGGACAAAAATATTGCTGGAAATATCTTGGATCACCTCTCTTGGGATGCATTTATTAGGTAGTACCTTCTTGTAGAAATTGAATGGTCATACCTTGACTGTTGGAGCATTGGAAAATGAGTTCTGCCCAAAAATATTGGTGCAACTAGGCCTTTTGCTTGAAACTACAACTTTTCTACTAGAGGTTGATGCTTTCACCATGGTTGTATGAGAAATTTGCATCAATTTTTCTTGATGACAATGGCCACTTGTCTTTCACTTCCTTGTAGAAATCTACTTTTGAATGCAATTAACTGGCTTGCTTGTACATGTAGTTAAGGCTATGTTGTTACTGCCACTCCATTAAATGTTGCCACTAAGGTGATACCTATGGATTGGAGATCCATATCCCTTGGGAATGCCAAAAACCCCACAAGAATAGAATTAGTACATTATTCCCACCATCTTTTTAACAAATAAACTCATTGCATTGAAAAGTGTGCTTTTCACTATGTGAAACATGCTAAAATGATACAAGGTACCCTTGAAAATACATGACCATCAATTTTATAGACTTTAGCATATTAATCCATGTCTTTTCTCATTAGTAAGCTAGTTGGTGCTGATGATGGCAAAGGAAACATGTCAACAATCGACATACAAGAGAATTTCTTCCCAACATGCAAATTTATTTCCTAAGACATTTTGTTAGATCCTCTATATGATTTATCTACCCTTCTCTATTTTTCCTTGATACTTTCCCATTGTCATTTGGCCAAAGATAGACAAGATAGACCTTCCATTGGTTGGTTTCAGCAGCTTCACTTTCTATATATAGCTATGCCACTGTTTGCAATATTCATTTGAAAACATAGCTCCTTAAGTTTAGCAAGCTTTCCACTATCTTTCATTCTGCCATAATTCACTACTCTTTTAGAATATATATTGGCTTGGGAACTCCTATTCAGCTCCTCCAATGGAGGTGACAATACTACTTTGTAGGAGAGGTCACTAGTGACCAAATTAAGCACTTGATGAAGAAATGTGACTACCTTGTCATGGTTGTGTTCAAGTGGGTAGTTTTCCAGGACTTTATCAACAATGAAAACCAACTTCGGAGCAATCACATAATCCTTTCCCACTTCATGGCCTTGCTACTTGACCTGAATGTGGCCAAGCCCATGATAATTGAGTTTTGCCACCATATGCTCAACACTTCACTAATGGAAGGGCTTGGCGAGATAGTGCAAGTGGCCATCCCTAGCATTGGTATCCCTAGCACCATGGATATTTGTAGGCATGTGGACATTGGAATAGGTGTACTCTAGTTGCCTTTACTTTCTAACTTTCACACTATGGACCTTAAGATGCGCCATTGCTCTTCTCAACCAACAGCCACTTTTCTACTATGAGAGTATGGCGTGGAGCACATTCTAGGAATCTCCTGGAGGAAGCACTTCAACTTCTTGGTGCAAAGTCACAATGAATAGGCCCTAGGTTTTGCACTATGTGTGTGTTCAGCCCCTTTTTGCACCCCATCAGATAAGAAGAAAAAAAAGAAGAAGAACATGATAATGATCCCTTTTACTTTGTCGACAATGGCTAGAGGCTTTACCTTACTATTTTTTGCAGTTTTCCTCCCTTTTGCTTCTTTTTACTTTGCTACTTTTTTGGGGTTTGCTTGAGAGAGCCTCATGTTTAAAATCTAAGCCTCGGGCTTTGCATTATATTGTAAACTTTTAGATGAATATAATATAATAAAAATTATTTTGTTTCTTCAGTGTTGTTCTCATATGGCTTATTCTCAAAATTTAGAACGTATTTACAATTTTTTTTTACATATGGTACATAATTGCTAATTTTTTTAAAGAACTGTGTATTCTAATGGAATAACTTCAAATAAAGATCGCTCATCGGTATATCTAAAGTGTTTCTTTCCATATCTTCAAGTTTGTACACATTCTTCTCCTTGCACACACTAATTCATAAGGGTCCCTTCCATAGCACTTCAAATTTTCTATGTCACCCTAGTTTTGCAATAGGTTCTTTGTACTTTAGAATTAAGTTTCCCTCTTTGAATTCTAGGCTAGAAGTTTTTTTTTGAACCCCTGCTTTACTATTTGTTGACGGTTGATCATGGCTTCATAAGCTTTTTCTCTATCTTCTTCTAGCTTGAGGAGTTCTGCTAGCCATACTTCCATTCCACTACTTTCTTCAATTTTTAGGGCTTTTAGTAGTTGTAAGGAAGGAATCTCTATGGAAATGGGTAACACTACCTCTCTTCCATACACCAATTCATAAGTGAAGTCTTCATAATTTTCTTAGGAGTAATCCAGTCCACACAGAGAGTAGCTCACAAATGTTTGTGCTAATCCCTTTGTCATTTCGCTCCAATGTGCTTGATTAACCTAATTAGGTTTTTGTTGGTTGATTTTGTTAACCTATTTCCTTATGAGTAGTAATTTGATGAAGCTTTAAGGAAAATACCATGTCTAATAGAAAAATATGACATTCTTGATCCTACAAAATCTTAGGCATTGTCAGATATGATGGTCTTGGGCATGCCAAATCTGGCTACTAGCTCTTCAAGGAAATTGACAAATTCCCCCTCTATGGAATTTTTTAGGGCTATGGGTACCATCCACCTTTTGAAATAGTCAATTTCCATGAGGAATCACTTGTGTCCAATGCTAGAAATAGGATCTATCATTCCAATAAAATCCAAACCCCATTGAGCACAGGGCTCCTTGGTTACTATTGAGTTTAGGAGCAAAGTGATATTATTTCTCTTGCCAACAAAATATTAGCACTAGGTATACTTTTGCACCAAATGGTGTGTTTTGAAAAATATAGAGGGCCAATAATATCATGCTCGAATGATTTTTAAAGAAGTAGTCTTGGAGGAAAAATGTCCACCCTCATGATTGTGATGGAATTCATTGAGAAATCTTTCTACCTGTAGCTTATCTAGACTTCAGAGTAGTACACCATCATAATTTATTTTGAATAATACACCGTCAATTAATACGTATCTAGTGCCTTGTAGTTGGTAGTATCACCTTTTGTGGAATGGAAGGTTAGTCGGGTAGTACCCCTTTTGCATATATTGTGTTTGATCAACCACCCAAGATTCTTTAGACTTGAATTGGTTTGAGTAGACTTGATCAGTCTCTCTTTTTGCTCTGTGACTTGATTCCTGTGCAATGTATTCACATAGACCTATTCCCTAAACCATCTTGGTTGGTCTAACATCCACATCATATTGTAGGATCTTGGTGATCCAATTTATCCTCTTTTTTGTTATCTCACCTTCTGTAATATATTCTTGCACACTAGGATGTGCTATGAGAATAGTGATCTTGTTAGCTGACACCAAGTGTCAGAACTTCTTTAAACTTTTAATAATGGAAAAAGCCTACTTTTTCAACAAAATTATACATGGCTTCGTAACCTTTCAAGGTCCTTGAATGTAGTGCAATAGGATGCTCCCCACTATCCTTCTCACACTTCTGAGTGAGTACCGAAGCTATACTATGTTGGTTGTTGTACACATAGAGTAGAAATTCTTTGGAAAAATACTAGTTGACTAGCATCGGGGCTACAAAGATAGCTATCTTTAGCTGCTCAGAAGTTGCTTTTCCTTTAGGGGTCGAGTTGAAAAGTAGGTTCTTCTTAAGCATCAGCTTAATTGGTCTCGCAATGCCTATGAAATCTAATATAAATCTTCTGAAAAAATTGATCTTCCCCAAAAAATATTGCAGTCCCTTTTGGTTCACTGGCAGAGGTAATTCAATTATAGATCTAACCCTTTTAGGGTCTATTGTTATTCTCTTTTTTGACACTACAAATACAAGGAGCTTACCTTGAGGTACTCCAAAGACACATTTTTTGGGATTTAAAGAAATCCTAAACTATTGGAATATCTAGAAAACCTTTTCTAGATGATCAAAATGATCATCTTTTGATTTTGAAAAGACTATTATGTCATCTAGATATATTAGGATAATTAGGTTGATCAATCCCTTGAAAGCAATATACATTGCCCATTGAAAAGGTGCATTGGCATTGGAAATTCCAAACGACATCTTTGAATATGCAAACATTCCCCACTTAGTGGTAAATGTTGTATTATGTTGTTTGGCTTCCTTCACATAGACTTTATTATATCCTAAGAAACCATCTAGTAAAGATAACATCATTTATTCAACCACAATCTGCAAGATCTGCTCCATTAGTGGCAAGGGGTAATGGTCTTTCAACAAGGCTTTATCAAATCCTAAAAATTGACACAAAGTCAAATATTGTCATTCTTCTTTTAGACTGGAACTATATTCCACACCCAGGTTGAATGTTTGATAGGGTATATGATCTTTGACTCAACTAGTTTGGTTAGCTCTTATTCCATCAATGCTTCAACCTTCAGATTGACTGGTCTTTTCTTCTGTCAGATGGGTTTGGATCCTTTTGCCAAGTCAATTCTATGTTGAATAACGCCTAGGTCATAACCTCTCAGATCATCATAGGTCCAAGCAATAACCATGCCATATTTGAAACATAGATCCTTCAGTCTCTTCTTGACCTTGTAATGAACTTCCCTTCCGACTTTCAACTTTTTTCCACTTCTAACATAAACCTCTTCATAATCCCTTACATCTGTAGTGAATCTTTGCTTTCCATTTCTTAGGGCTTCATAGTAAAAAAAAATTCAAGAGAAATTAATCCTCAATGAAGCTTGTTCCCTTTCAATTAGATGATGTGCTCTTTAGGAAATTTTCCTCCTAGTGGTGAATAGTCGGAAGTTGTCCGTAATTTCTATATGAAGGAAGCAATTTGGATGTCATCATTGAAGACTTTCCTATTTTGATCGTTGTTAGGAATTGAGGGTTGGATGATGACTTGCAATACACTTTGTTGATCAAATCAGAAACTAGTTCAAATTGTGATATGACAAAAGCCATCCAATCAGCAACATGGATTGTGATTGAGGGATAACTTTTATGTTGAAAATCTTCAAATATCTTGATAAGACCCCAAAATTGATGTCGGTACGACTTCATCCTTGTGTTTTTTGTAGTTGCTTGTCCACTAACTTGGCTCACCACTAGCTTTGAATATCTAAAAGCTTGTATTCTCCTCATGCCTATTCGTTTTGCAAGAATCAACCCATGAACCAAGGCTTCATATTAAGTGTCATTGTTGGAGCATGAGAAAAAAAAATTGTAAGCTTTGAGGGTCTCTAATCCTATTGGAGACACTAGTTAACCACCCACTCTAGAGCCAACTTTGCACTTGGTGCCATCAAAATACAGGGTGCATAGATGATTATCACCTGAATCATCACATTCTTCTCGATATTTAATTAATTTTGGAAAGACCTAATCATCATTGAACATCACATAGGTTCCTAGCCCTATTGCATGGAAGTTGTTGAATGGATTAGAGTCAATGAATTGGTTGAATAGCACCTCCTCTTCAGAAGTATGATCATTTGTATCTTCTTCATCTTCCAACATTTCTACACAATATATCTCCTGTTGAGAGATGGAAGTATGTGCTGCCTCAAAGCATAGGATTGTATTGTTTGTAATGTGTTTGGGCTGCAAAGATTCAAATAGAATCTTCATCTTCACCCTGTGCTTAGTTCTCAATATTAGATGGGACCAGTCAAGCGCTAAGTATCCAATGAGCTTTGCAGTGAAATCTCTTGAAAGACACATTCCAAAGATCAGAGGAATGTCTATCACTACTACTTCTTGTGTGAATTTTTGGCTTGGTCATGAGAAGAGGGTTAGAGATAGATCCTTTATCCAATCGATGGTTAGAACCTTCTTCTCGTCTAGTTGCATGATTCCTTTTTCAAGGGGCTCATACTTAAGTTTCAAGGAATCGACCACTTGTTTTGGCATGATAGTTGTGCTAGCCCCTAAATCAATCATATTATTATACAAAAGCTTATCTACCATAATAAGTGTTAAAAAGAAAGGTGTGGGATTTGGCTTACTTACCTCTTTCTCCTTTGAAATGCTCACATTATTCGCATAAGTTGTTGCCTTTACAGCTAAAGGGTGTAACACAAATCCTTTGTCTCCACTTTAGCTGTACGACCTAGTTGCATCTGCCTACGTGATTTTCTCTTCTTTCTTTAATGCTTCCTAAAGCAATGTATTTTGTTCAGGAATAGATATGGCATCCCATAATGATACATTAGCAAGTTCCTTCTTCAATTATTCAACCACATTGATAATTCTAACTAGTTGAGTCTTAGGATTGTATGGTGGTATTTCTCTTGTTTTCAGAAGAAAACATTCTGTCATGACTGGGGTTGGTGTCCTATTCACCTCCTTATTTTCCAATGGTGGGTCATGTTGTTGTAGGAAAGTCAAGTTGATGGGTGATGGAGCCTACTTTTCCTACAAGGGTGGTTGATGTGGCTAAGGATGTGGAAAAATTTGTTACATATATTCTCCCGTGAGCCTTCTTTTAGATCTTCTATTGTAATCTAATTGCACTTGTGGAACACTAGTCGTCAGATCTTTGTTCACAAATACTACATATTCTTCCATCCATGAAAATAGAGCTTGTTAGAGTGCAATATATAGTTCTTGCTCCAAGGAAATTCCTTGCATTTGTGCTCTGAAATGAGTATTTTCCATTACGGAAGATTTGTATTCATCAGTATTTGGGGGAACACCTTTGCTCCTTTGTTCCACTATCCTCTATTGCATATTTCCCCTCAGACAATTTTGGGGCATATGGCTATCGTTGCATGGGAAGCACCATACATTCTCATCTTCCAACAAACTTTTCTGGCCCGTCATCAACTCTTTACTCAGGCTATCTTTGACTATCTATAGTGGTAGGGTGACTAGAACTATTTGGTTCATAGAAATCACCTATTGACTTCCTCCTCTGTAGGATCCCTAGTATGGATTATGCTAATAAGACCGATTTCACCCACCATAGGCTTCAGTAGTTTTCTTTGGGGGCATTGCTTTTTGTCATTTGATAATGAACAACTCATTAGTAAAAGTCCACATGAGACTCTTCATGTTGATGATGTCTACCACAATTCTAAATGAACTCAATGAGCTTGTTTGAGTGGAGGGATACATGTACATAGACTGTGGCATGGCCGAAGTCAATTTTGTAGTGGAAATTCTTGGAGTAGCTTCTTGTTGAAGGCCACTAGAGATTTCTAAAAATATCAAAATCGGAGGTTGTGGCAAGAGCTTCCCAAAATCAATTAGACTATTCTCCCCATACAAAACTACCTCAAACTCATCGAGAAAGATATCTACTCCCATGGAGGTTATCATAACTGCGATGTTTGAATTGAGAGTGTTCAAATAGAACATGAATGTCATTGGGGCTTGGGGTCAAGCAGTCATAGGGTTCATTTTCCAAGTCAATTGAAACCTGGTGTTAAAATAACTCATGGCATCTTGCGGAGCTCTCATGATGGTGATTAGTTGTTGCAGCAATGAAGAGTAGTTTCCTTTCTCTAAGAGGCATTCAAACAACCGTTCTCTGAGCTAATCCTAGGAGATGATAGGGCCCAAGGCCAAATATTTTTACTAATCTTGGGCCTTCCCTTTGAAAGAGGTGACTAACAACCTCAAATAAATGTTCTCCTTCACTATCTTATGTACCCTACATACCTCTACTATATCTTGAAGGTGTTTGGAAAGGGTTTCAAATTCTTCTTCAGAGAATTTTGGAATAGCCTTAAGGGTGTTAGTAGTTATGAAAGGCCATACATCTGGGGGTGTGCGTGGATGTAGTGGACTATAGCTATCCCATGTAATAAAATTTCTAGGAGCAGGGGGAGGTACATGATCCATAGAGAAAAGATTCCTATGAATTGGGTATACAGGTATTCTGATTTGGAAGGTTGAGCCTTTAGGTGGAGTAGATAAGGTTTTGGATATTGGGCTCTCACTCCTCTCTCTATTGATCCTTATAGGTGATACAGATCTTGTAAGTCTTCTTCTCCAAAGTCTTGAGGTAAGTAACTAAGAGTACTAGAAATGGCCTCTTGAAGATGCTCTTGTTTGGACTCTGGGCATGAAACTTACAATTTCCTTTATTAGCTTAATTTAAGAAATATTTTTGACTTCTAATTAGGAATTCAAAAAACTTCTTATCCCATCAGACATGCCAGAAAAATAACTGTTGATCATTAAATCTTGTGCCTCTTCGACAATATTATGGGAAATTCAGTGAGTGGGGGACCAATTTGTGCCTCACTAAATACCTCCAAGATTTTTATAGAATTTCAGCTCTTCTTTGGGATTTGGAGAAAAGTGTAGAAGGAAATGTAACTATAAAACATAAAAATGGCAATGCACCAATGATTTTACAATATTTTGAGCCGAATCATTCCTATGATTGATATAATTAGACACAGAACACCACAACCCTTCATTGTTGGAAAGAGAATGAGCAGTGAAGGCTAACTACAAGCACAATGTAGACTTTCAAACCTTTATGTAGGTAGTGCACATTAAGGTCTGATCAAACATAAATATTTCTGAGGGTAATAGGAAAAACATTCAAAAATTGCATGAACTCTCCCTCCTAATCCAACATAATATAATAAAGCAACAACCTTTTGGAAAAACAAAGAAGTTTAGTGACATAATCCATTTACCATAAGTTATTATTCTACCATACAAGCATACAACATGGAAATTAGCTACTTAAACTATTCAAATTCAACTTGCAAGACATAATGTTTCATTCAAAATGAAAACATAAAGAAAGAAAGCTTGATAAAGGCCATAAATGGACAATCTCAACAATTTATTATTAATGTTTCATACTTTAAATATCAAATAAACTTTAAAATAAAGGTCAAATTCCAATCCAACAATAGTTTAAGCCTTAAAAGATATAACGTGCCAGAGAAAGGTATTGCTACAACTTTACTCTTGAAAATAGCTCTATATCCTAAGAAAACTAAAGAAATTTTTCCTTGACAAAGGAAATTGAAACTTGGAATCCAACCCTCTCATCTATTGTCGCTTCTCTTTTATAGCTACAGAAAGAAGAAAACACCTCCACAACACAAAATTAATCACTACTAGGTGTTGACTTTTGATAGTACACGATCTAATCATAGATCCTTGGTTAGGTCACAACAATCATTGCTCATCAATTCTAAGTGGCCACATTAATATTTTTTAGATATTTACCAAAGATGAGATTTGTAAATGATCAAATCCTAGAAACACAGCCTGACAAAAAGGTCTAGTCGACCGCTCACATCACTCAAAGGCACTGATTCAAAGCTTCCATCTTGAAAACCAAGAAAAGAAAAAGGCGAGCAAGCAACGAAAAACTCCCCAAAAGATATTGCTTCATAAGAAGTGCAACCCACCTTCAGTGAAGAGATGACATGTCGAACAAGCATAAAATTTTGAGCTCATGAATATAGCTCCTTAGAAATTCTCCAATGAGCTAATGCATGTCTCAAATCTATCCTAAAAGGAAGGTAAAAACAAAAGATGTGCAGCCACCACATGGCACATTGTGCACCTTTTTGATAACTATACTTGAGCATGAGCACATCTGAAATTGAAAACATTATACAAGTCAAAAATCAGAACAATCAAGGAAAAAATGCTTCACAAATATTAAATTTTCCCAACTCAAAACCCTAATTAGGGTATGTGCAGGATCATGATGGGCAAAAAAGTGGTGATATGATGGGTATGTGTAGGATATGTGGTTGATGACTTTTTTTTACCCAAAATTAATGAAATGGATTTTTAAAGGATATTCTCATCTTTCCACCAGTATAAATTGTGCTTTACTTTGGGCTATCTGCAAGATCATCATGGAAAAGTTCTTAGTGTATAAAAATTTAGAAAAATTCAGAGTTAGGTAAATTGATTTAGTAAATTTGAATAAGTTATCTATATTATTTCAAAATATGTAAGAATAGAATCTATAGAAAATTGAATGTAGTTTTATTTATGAAAATTTGAAATTTCATCGTACAGATGAAAAATCTCGTGGAAAATATAGCGAAAAGTTATCCTAATTACCCAAAAACATAATAGTCGATAATATTTTTATAATATTTAAGATATATAGATGACTCCATTCCTATCGTGATGCATATTTCCTTGTACTTTTTCCAGTAAATAAATTAATTATGATTATTTTATTAGAATTTTTTTAAAATATAAAACTGTGATAGCCCATCATCTTTAACTTGTTCAAACTTCATGAAATTCATTAATTTTTCTTTTTTATCCTATAGTATGTGTAGCTACAGAATGATGCATGTTTTGGATTCAAAAATATGTGCTATCGCTGAGAAAGTTGGCAGATGTTTTTTATTGAAATCTGAGGTCAACTGTGACTTTATCATAATTTGAATAGAAAATGAATAATAAATTTACTTATTAAATTCAAAGTAAAAGAATAATTTATATCAGTGGAAAGTTGAGAATCTCCCCTTTAAAACCACCTTTGTTCTCTTACTAATTTTGGGTAAAAAAATAGCCATTTTACCACATACCCATCATTGCCACTTTTGGCCCATCATGATCCCTGCATATTAATACCTTTGACTATACTAAATAATTTCTATTCATTGTCTATTTGAATTATGACTAAAAGTCTTGATTGAGAGGCTAATGGAAAACATCTATAAGCTTAAATGTTATCACATTTTTTTAATCCAAAACATGTGTCACATTCTATACTTAACATACTATAGGATTAAAAAAAAAAAATTCATGAAGTTTTGACCAAGTTAAGGTGGTCAAACATACAAATTTTTATATTTTTTAAAAGTTGTAATCAAAAGTTCATAATTAATTGTATTTACTTGGAAAAAAAGTACAAAAAATATGCATCAAATCAGGACATGAGTCCTCTACTTTTATCTAAAATCTTATAAAAAAATACTATTATTTTATTGTGGTTAGGGTGGTCAGAAAAACACCTACTTATTTTTTCCCTGAAATTTAAGTACTATTGAATTGAAATTTCAAATTTTCATGAATTTTTTTTTTTTTAAAAATAAACCTAGTAGTTTAGGAACTAAATTCAATTTTCTACAGATTCTATTCCTACATATTTTTTAAATAATATAGATAGCTTATTCAATTTTTTATGTCAAGTTGCTTAACTCTAAATTTTCTAAATTTTTTACCACTTAAGGGCCTATTTTTCCATGATGATCCTACACATACCCATTAGCTTCAAGAATTTCTATTTCTCTAATAAGATGAACCATAATGTGAAACCATAATGTAAAATGTATATATATTGTAAAAAATAATAAGATGATCCATAATGTGAAATCATAATGTAAAATGTATATACTATAAAACATAATAAGATGAACCATAATGAGAAATGATAATGTAAAATGTATGTAATGTGAAGATCATCATCTAAGAACCATAATGTGACAAATCACAATATAAAATGTATAACAAATCATGTGTCTACCTGTAAAAAAATAAAAGTGGAGAATGCCTCGTATGACTGTGGATCGATTTCTCTCCTGATCCCTATTTGAATCCATGTCTTGATTCTCTAGATTCATGGCTTGATTCCTCTCTCAATCCTTGTCTCAATCCATGTCCTGATCTGCCTCACTGCACAAGAAAGTGCATTAATTAATTTAATGTGCATGTGTAAATGTAAAGTCATCTTAAATTTTGGTACTTTCAATGTTTGAATGTATCAAGTACTTTAAATATTATAAATGTACCTCAAATGTACCATGCATAGGATCATTTGCATGCTCCAAAACTCCAAATTCTAACAAACCCTCATTTTGCTAGAAATTTAAAAATACAAGATTTCAGTGAAGAGTGAGAACTACTTTAAAGTCAATTTTATTTTATAATGTATGTGAATTTTTTGAACAAAAAATATATAGATTATTTGAAATTACTTTCATCTCACCCTAGAGCACTCTACCAATGTCACTAATGTAATGAGAATGCATAGTCACATTAGAGACAGATGTATCAGGTGGAAGACCAGTTCCACAAAGAAGTGAGTTGTATGTGCCATGCACATCATGTGCAACAACCTCAACTCGATGTTGTGTAGGGATTGTAGGCTGGTCTAGAATATCTTAATCATCCTATGAAGGTACCTCACCCTGACCTGACTATCTACCAAAATGTCATCTAATATGAGTTGGTACAACATCTAAAGGAATCACATACTCATCACTGATAAACCAGTATGATGATAGTAAATCAATAATGGAAACTGAACACACATTACGTATAGTGGCTTCACTCATCTAGGGAACATCTAACAGTGATGGTAGCTCTACATGAATGTAGGGATCATAATTTCTATATGTAGCCTTAGTGGAGGAAGGCTAATCCACAAACATAATAAGTATCTACCTGCACAATCAAATGACATTTGATCAACTTGAGTAGCAATCACAACAATACTATCAAAAAGGTCAGATCTGGTAGGTGTTTTTGCTATACCTCCTACTACCTCTAGTTCCAAATGTTTTGGAAGAACCAAAAGGCTTGGACCAACTAATGCCCTCTTTTTGATGGACATTGGAAAATTTGCATGTCTAAATTGAGATTTTTCAGCAAACCTCCCTTTTCCCTATCCAACATGCAAAGGAATAGATGTGTAGTTCACTTCTAACCCTAAATGAAACTCAACATATAGTTGCTTGCAAAAATAAAGTTCCAACTCATCATTATGAGGCCATCTGTGATGTGCTACCAACCATCTAGGATATATAAATGGAGAAACAAGCTCATCTATACATCTAGTAACAACATATCCTCTAACATTTTTTTGTCCCATATAATGAGGGAACATGTTGTGCACATTATGTGTTCAAACTCTAGTAGTAATAAAATCAATTTTCTCTGTGCTAATAACACTATTGGCAAGGGACCTATAAAACTCCTCAATTTTGACCTCATCATAAGGATTATAAGATCGAATTGTGTGAATCATACGATGGATCTCCTATTGAATCCTAACTAATCTATCTCTATTAGGGAGATTATTAGAGTTTTGTATTGTTTGGTCCAAACATCTCAATGCATTCTCTAATCTCCTAATGCTATCATTATATAAATTATACCTAGCCTCAACTTGCTCCTAAGACTATGTGGAATGATGTGATCCCCGATCATCAGCCATATCTATATAAATACAAAGATCTGCAAATTTAATTAGAACAAAAAAATTATAAATATGTACTTATTTTATTTCTTTAAAAGTAAAATATGCAATAACTATTTTTCTAGTAAGATGCTCTATAGGAAATTATAAAAAATAGGAAATATGAGCAATGAGTAGCTTGAACATCATGAAGTAAAAATAAGAACAATTTTAAGTTCATTCAACTATCTATGAAAAAGAGAGAGAAAGGGATAAAGTAGGATTATATAAAAAATTTCCTATTAAAAAAGTGGTACTAAAATATCCTAATGAGACATTCACATGTAAAAGTAACATGTAAGCATATAAATAAATAAATATTGAATGTTTTAATAATTATGGACATGAGGATTAAATTTGAATAACTTCGTAGGAAATTTAAAGTCTTAAACAAAAAAATCTCACATATTATCATTTCAAATTGCAAGGTATCTCTAAATTCCAAATAACAATTATGCAAGTGTGTACAATATAGGATAAAGTGTATGATAAAAGAGTGTATGATTAAGTACAATGCATCTATATAACTACAAATAAGGAGATAATCATGCATAACTTATATTTAGGGACATATTGTATTTTATGATACTTACAAATTACAATCAACCATAAGAAATTCTACACTATAATTATGTGTAGTGCAATTCTACTTCATGTTAGATAAGGAGATATTCTATTATGATTGAGGGCTTAAGTGTTTATCCTTTTTTCATTACACAAATCTAGGCCTTTTTGGATGCCTCACTAAGTGAATGTATAATACGATTCTCGGTGATGGTGTACATTCAACACAATAAATGATCAATTGAATACAAAATAATATTAAATAACAATAAATGATCAATCAAATACTTTATTGAAATAATCTTAGAATGCTATTAATTAGAGTTATGTGAATGGATAAGTGAAACTAGTTATAGTATAAATTTTCGTGTGTACAATATATTTTATGATATGACTTAAACAACTCTATAATTTCATTTAAATGCATGATTTTATAAATATATTTAGGTGGTGCATTTAAATGAAATTATAGTCATGCTTTCTTACATTAAGTTGTAAGTCATATCCTAAAATACATTGTGCTAGGCACCAAAATTTTGACTATAACTAGTTTCACTTATCCATTCACATAACTCCAATTACTAAGGGTAGTAATTGGAGTTATGTCAAAGGTAAGTGAAACTAGTTATATAGTAGAAATTTGGGTGCCTACAGTGTATTTTAGGATATGACTTAAAACTAGATATAATTTCATTTAAATGCATGATTTTATGAATATATTTAAGTGGTGCATTTAAATGAAATTATAGTCATACTCTTACATTAAGTTGTAAGTCATAACCTAAAATGCATTGTGCTAAGCACCAAAATTTCTACTATAACTAGTTTCACTTATCCATTCACATAAACTCCTATTACTAACCTTTGAAAAATATTTTAATAAAGTATTTGATTGATCAATTATTGTATTGAATGTAGACCATCACCAAGCATGACCTATTAAAAATTCACTTTGTGTGAGGCATCCAAAAAGGCCAATTATTACCCTTCCAAATTATTTCAATAAATTGTTATCTAATATTCTTCTATATTTGATTGGAATTTTGCATGTTCAAGTGAATTGACTACATTGAAAGCCTGATATGTTAAAGAGTGAGTCTACAAATACATTTTGAATCCAAGTTTTCCTACATTCAATACATTAAATAATCAATCAAATACAAAACAATATTAAATAACAGTTTATTAAAATAATTTGGAAGGACAATAATTGGCCCTTTTCACCATTCTCGATGATGGTATGCATCGAATACAATAAATTATCAATCAAATAATTTATTGAAATAATATTCTTGGAAGGGTATTAATTGGAGTTGTTTGAATAGATAAGTGAAACTAGTTATAGTAGAAATTTTGGTGCTTAGCACAATGCATTTTAGGATATGTATTTTAGGATATGACTTACAACTTAATGTAAGAGTATGACTATAATTTTATTTAAATGCACCTCTTAAATATATTTATAAAATCGTGCATTTAAATGAAATTATATATAGTTGTAAGTCATATCCTAAAATACATTGTGCTAGGCACCAAAATTTCTACTTTAACTAGTTTCACTTATCCATTCACATAAACTCCAATTCCTACCCTTCCAAGATTATTTCAATAAATTATTTGACTGATCAATTATTGTATTGAATGTAGACCATCACCAAGCATGACCTATTAAACAGTCACTTAGTGTGAGGTATCCAAAAAGGCCAATTATTACCATTCCAAATTATTTCAATAAATTGTTATTTAATATTCTTCTATATTTGATTGTAATTTTGTACGTCCAAGTGAATTGAATACATTTGAATTTTGAAATTTCAAAGAATGAGCCTACAAATACATTTTGAACCCAAGTTTTCCTACATTCAATACATTAAATGATCAATCAAATACAAAAGAATATTCAATAATAGTTTATTAAAATAATTTGGAAGGGAAATAATTGGCCCTTTTCACCATTCTTGATGATTGTATACATTGAATAAAATAAATGATCAATCAAAGACTTTATTGAAATAATCTTGGAAGCATATTAATTGGACTTATGTGAATAGATAAATGAAACTAGTTATAGTAGAAATTTTGGTGCCTAGCACAATGTATTTCAGGATATGACTTACAAATTAATGTAAGAGTATGACTATAATCTTATTTAAATGCACCACTTAAATAGATTCATAAAATAATCCATTTAAATAAAATTATGTCTAGTTGTAAGTTATATCCTAAAATACATTGTAGGCACCAAAATTTCTACTATAACTAGTTTCATTTATCCATTCACATAAACTCCAACTACTACCCTTCCAAGATTATTTCAATAAAGTATTTGATTGATCAATTATTGTATTTAAGGTACACCATCACCAAGCATGACCTATTAAAAATTCACTTAGTGTGAGGCATCCAAAAAGGTCAATTATTTCCCTTCCAAATTATTTCAATAAATTATTATTTAATATTCTTCTATATTTGATTCACATTTTTCATGTTCAAGTGAATTTACTATGTTCGAAGGCTGATATGCCAAAGAGTGAGTCTAGAAATACATTTTGAACCCAAGTTTTCCTACATTCAATACATTAAATGATTAATAAAATACAAAATTATATTAAATAAAAGTTTATTAAAATAATTTGAAAGGGTAATAATTGGCCCATTTCACCATTCTTGATGATGATATATAGTGAATACAATAAATGATCAATCAAATAATTTATTGAAATAATCTTGGAAGGGTATTAATTGGAGTTATGTGAATAGATAAGTGAAACTAGTTATAGTAGAAATTTTACTACTGAACACAATGTATTTTGGGATATGTATTTTAGGATATAATTTCATTTAAATGCACCACTTATATATATTCATAAAATCATGCATTTAATTGAAATTATATCTAGTTGTAAGTGATATCCTAAAATACATTGTAGGCACCAAATTTTTTACTATAACTAGTTTCACTTCTCCATTTGCATAACTCCAATTTAATAACTCCAGTTACTACCCTTAGTAATTGGAGTTATGCAAATGGATAAGTGAAATTATTTATAATAATAAAAAATTTTGCCTAGCACAATGTATTTTAGGATGACTTACAACTCTATAATTTCATAATGCATAAAATTATAGAATTGTAAGTCATATCTATAATTTCTACTAGGCCCACATCCTAAAATACATTGTTTTACACACCAAAATATATACTGTATCTAGCTTCACTTTTTGCAACAAGGGTTGGTGTTGGTGAGCTTTCCTTTTTTCATCAATGTTTACTAACTCTTTTTCTTAATATAAGTCTATCATAGATTTTAAGTAGCATAGGTTATATGGTTTAGTTTGTGTACAAAAAGGGTTTTTATTTTAAATCTAATATCTCATAGATTCTTCTATTTTTCAAAAATATAAAATTTGGTTCATATTGCCATATATTTCTAATTTTATTGGTATGGTCAACAAGAGAGCATTAGTTGGTCCAAACATTTTGGAAGAACCACCTCCTTGTGTTGCTACTAGTTCCAAATGATTTGGAAGAACCAAAAGGTTTGGAACAACTAATGCCCTCTTGTTGACCATGCCATATTTCTTTGTTATTTCATGAGCTACTCTATATTCTAATCTTTCTCGGAGGACAAAGCTAATCTCAACCCTACTATGGATATAAAATCTAAAACATTAATTCTTATTGTCTATAATTTTATCTTATTGTCTATAATTAATTACGATGAAATGAATCATAGATAGATAATAAAAATTAACTTGAACTAGATGTTAAGAGTCCAAGGTTGGGATTGAGAAAATTTAGAAGCTAGGATTTGGTTGGACTAGGAGACATATAGAACAAGGTATCCCTTTTGTCTTATCCCTTCATGAGTTCCTTGATTCTTCTTAATAAGAGAGATGATAAATAAAGGTGGAGAGTTGATTAAACTAGGAATTATTAAGTTAGTAAATGTTACAAGCTGACTTCTCCAATGTGATCTTGTGGGAGGAGGAGAAGGTGTTCTCTTAGAAGAAGGGTACTACAAAAATTGTATCCTTTTAGGTTGATTTTTGAATAAAGAAGGGTTTGGGATGATGACTTTTGTCTGGTTAAGATGAGATTTTTATAGTGGATGTGCTCCAAATCCTACCTTTACACCTGCCTCTACAATTTCCCTTTTTGAGCCTTTTTTAGGGATTTTTCAACCTTTTCTAATAGCTTTTTTGTTGATATAATTTTTTTATCTTATAAACTATGGGAGGCTCATTCATCTTCTTCATTTTCTTATCTTTTCTTTTACCCATTTTCTATTTATAAGCATCTAACCATTCCAAACCAAAATTTTGCACCTTTTGATTGATCAATGTTAAATATTTATCTTCAAGGACCATCCAATTAATTTTTAGCAAATAAATTCCATCTATATTTTATAGATCATAAGCTAGGTTTAATAGGTTGCCATTGTCAACTAGTTACTTTGGGATATCTTTCCCAATCCCTATATTTTTTTTCTGAATGTCACACCATGCCAATGACAACACACAAACTTCATCCATCATGCCTGGTAATCTTTATCTTCAAATAAACATCTACAACTATCCATTCATGCATGTGATACCAAGCAAATGCATGTGATCATATACAGGGATAATGAAAGCTATCTCACATACTTTTCACAAAATTTGATGAGTCCCTTCATGTACTCATCCTTATGGCTTGACAAAGTCTCTATAGGTGTTCATGCTTCATGGAGGTAAAAACTTGCAATGTTAGCTTCAAACACATTTCAACACTCAATCTATTTCAAATTCAAGTTATACAAACTCCTTTTTCTATTTTCAAAATTATTTTCATTGTTATCCCAAAAGTCTTCTATGCTCACATTGCATTTATGATTAGGGCCAAAAATATTTTTTCTTTACCATCAGGGTCATATCCTACCCTTGCATTCAATGTCTTGAAATTCAAGAAAAGTAACTCATATTCCAAATCTCGAGCACATACTATATTAGGAAAAGTGTAGTGGCCTGGAACAAAAGGAAATTGCATACCAAGCTTACATTTCTTAGTAAAATTCTTCTGAACTTCCAAAAATTTCCAAGTGAATTCTAGCAATATTACCTTGTTGCTATAAAACCTAGGAAGCAAGAAAGGAGCTCTTTAGGATTCAACATATCCTCTAACTTTTTAGTGCAATTGATTTACATTTTATCCTTTTCACTTTTGTTGAATCTTATGAGTTTTCCTAAGCATTTATAAGGGCAACAACAATCTAACTTGGACAAATTATCCTTGTAGAATTTCACTGCCAGAAGTTTAATTATGTTGTACTTGTAATTGGAATTCAAGGTTTTTTCTGCCACTATAGGATTACACAATTTCTAGGAATTTTCATGTTGAATAATGTCTGGGTGCATACCATGTAAGAGAGTCTCACTTTCTTAATGCTTTTTACATTCAAAAAAAAAGAAACAAAAAATTTATATTAAGACATTGCAAATGAATTCTTTTGAAAAGAAAATGTTGATTTCCAGACATTCACATGTGATTTTAAGGGTTTATAAATAAACCCTTCAAATCACATATGGAATCCCTTAATTAAAATTTATTATACAACCTTTTACAAAATGACATACATGCAAAGCAATATTTACACCAAATACTAGAGAATAATGAAAATCCCAAAAATTAAACCCTAACTTACAGTCGCACAAATACTTATCAAACAAATAGTTACAAACTAATTGGTTATAAAGAAAAACCAACACTTCAATTTAACCAAATCATTTGAAAGAACTGAATGCAAAAAACATGGCTTCAATTCCTCTTTGTAGACCTGGTCTAGGTATGTGCAAGATCATGATGGGCCAAAAAGTGGCAATATGATGGGTATGCGGCTGACGACTTTTTTTTTACCCAAAATTGATGAAACAAAAAGGGTTTTTAAAGGATATTCTTAGCTTTCCAGCAATATAAATTATGTTTTACTTTCAATTTAATAAGTAATTATTATTCATTTTCTATTTGAATTATGACTAAAGTCCTGATTGATAGGTTGATTGAAAAACATCTATAGCTTTCAAACGGTATGACATTTTTTGAATCCAAAATGTATGCCACATTCTATGCTTCAAATACTATACGATTAAAAAAAGAAAAATTGAATTTCATGAAGTTTTGACCAAGTTAAGGTGGTCAGACATAAGAGCTTTTATATTTTTCAAAAGTTGTAATAAAAATTTAATAAGTAATTATTTACTTGAAAATTACAAAAATATGCATCAAATAATAGGACATGAGTCATCTACATTCTTTATAAAATATTATAAAAAATATTATTATTTTAATAGGTGACAGACACACTATCTCTTATTTTTTTTTCCCTCGAAATTTAGGATATCGTATTGAATTTCAAATTCTCACCAACAATTTATTTATTTTTAGTTCAGTCCTTAGTGGTGTTTAGAAACTAAATTCAATTTTCTATAGATTCTATTCTTACATATTTTTGAAATAATATAGATAACTTATTCAAACTTTTATGCCAAGTTGCCTAACTCTGGTTTTTTTGAATTTTTTGCCACTTAAGGGCTTATTTTTTTCCATGATGATCTTGCACATACCCTTCTTTGCTTGAGCTTCCTTTGGTCATAATTTCTTCAAGCGAACATGCAAAATGCCTACACCCAATCTTTTTTGTTTCTTTTTATATTCATAGCCTTTAGTTGAAAGGGATTAAACTAAGTAGTTTTTAGCCGAAACCTACTCAACCTAAATAATGAGACCATGTATGTGCCATGTTTTTGCAACGCGGTTTCAACCGAAACCGTTCCAGGTGAATCCCTTATAGCCAAAAATTGTTCAATGGAATTCATAAGATTGGCCCAAAGTGTGACATAGGTTTGTACTTTTACCCATTTGTATGATCATTTCCATAATCTTCTAAGAAGGATAAGAAAAGTATATAAGCAAAAAAGGGAAAAGATACTACATTGTGTAATGTAACTTTAATGCTCATACTTCATTCGGATCAAGGAATATTTAAAAGTAAATATACAAGATGAAATAATTAAACCCTTACTCACATGCTAGCTGAACTTCTCAATGCTTATCTCTGCTTCTTGATCAACTGACATTGTCACAGGTGCAAACTCCTCGCCAATTTGACTATCTTATTCTATGAACAACTTAAAAATAGATTCAAAAAAAAGGTCATAGACATATACTATAATGTATTAACTACAACTAATAGGCATGAAAAAAATAAATGACATTGCAATTTACCTATTTGGGTATGTGCAGGATCATCATGGAAAAAACAGGCCCTTAATTGGCAAAAAATTTAGAAAAATTAGAGTTAGACAACTTGAGGTAAAATTTGAATAAGTTATCTATATTATTTCAAAAATATCTAAGAATAGAATCTATAGAAAATTGAATGTAGTTTCTAAACTACTAGGTTTTTTAAAAAATATATATATATATTTAGTGGTAAAATTTGAAATTTCAAATGCACTTGATTCCAAATCTCGTGGAAAAAAATAAGTAGGTGTTTGTCTAAACCACCAACCTGTAATAAAATGATAATATTTTTTTATAATATTTTTAGATATAAGTAGAGGACTCATGTCCCAATGTGATGCATATTTTTTGTAATCTTTTTTCCAAGTAAATAATTAATTATTTATTTTTTATTACAACTTTTAAAAAATATAAAAACTTGAATGTTTGACCATCTTAACTTGGTCAAAACTTCATGAAATTCATTTTTTTCATTTTTTAATCCTATAGTATGTGAAGCATAGAATGTGACTCATGTTTTAGATTCAAAAAATGTGATACCATTTGAAAGCTATAGGTGTTTTTCAATCAACCTATCAATTAGGACTTTAGTCGTAATTCAAATAGAAAATGAATAATAATTATTTATTAAATTCAAAGTAAAGCATAATTTATATTGGTGGAAAGCTGAGAATCTCCTCCAAAAACCCATTTCGTTTCATCAATTTTGGGTAAAAAATTGTTGTTAACCACATAACCTACACATACCCATCATATTGCCACTTTTTGGCCCATTATGATCCTACACATACCCATTTTTTCCTTATACGTGGCCAATGATAGTATTTATGAATGTGCAAACTACTTTAGAACAAGGTTATTCACATTCTTTGTAGTAGCATATCAGTTTTTTACAACCGAGGCAAGTTTGCAATGAGTAAACAATCAACATAGACACTTGCAAAGTCAACATCAATTGCAAAAAACATTGTGCCATGTTTATGCACACACATGCATGTATCCATACACACACACATATGCATATATATGTATATGTATATATATGTGCAAATATAGCTATATATATATACATACATAGGTATATATGTCTACATTTATATACACATGCACATATATAAACAAATACATATACGTAAAAAAATATATGCATAGATCGACACATATATACACACACACACATACATACATATACACACATACATACATACGTACATAGATACATACATATATATATATACGCACACACACACACACACATATATATATACATGTTGCTAAATATATATACATATATATGTATAAATATGAACTCGTATTTATAGATGTATATGTGAGTGTATATATAAATGCATATTTAGTGATTTTATATCCAGACATTTTGCAATTACTTAGAGGTAATTTTCATTTTCATTTTATAGATGTCTTTGTGTTGGCTAGCAAAGAAGATGGCATTAATGAATTATGGTGTTAGGTCTTCTAATGAAGAATAGAGACTGATCCATAAAAGCATTGAAAGATAGGAAAGAATAGAGAATAAACCATAGGATGCAGCCATCAAGAAACAATAGACATTAACCCATAAGATGCAGAGATGTAAAAAACTATAAAACAACATTTTAAAAGATATAGGAAGTTACAAATGTCTGGTTTTTCCCTTCCAATACAATAGACATAAACTTTCTCAACAGGCACAAATTTCACTATCTCAATTCTTCTGCATAATTTAGAAATGGTTTAATCTCTGTTGTTCCCTATCAATCAATGTTCTTATAGATGAATCTCTATTTTTTGCAATTTTGTCATTTGTTCCTAATATTTTCATCTTTTTTTTGTATTTCTCTAATTCAAATCTATTTTGCTTTCAGGAAAGAGTGATAGAAATTGGAGGATGTCTATTTGTTCAAGATATTTATGATTTTCCATGGATCTTTAAGAAAATGAGAAAAACAATGCAAATAATACTTTGCTCAATAGATATAAAACATCACCCCATAACCCATTAATGATGGTTGCACTTTAGTCTACTCACAATAAAACATAAAATGATGATAATACATGCACATACATACATATATACAAATTTAGAAAAAGTGATTTTTTTCCTGCTTTTGCAATTTTGTGATTGGTGGGTGTAATTTTCCTCATGGTTTTTGAATTTTGTAAATATTTTTAATAATAATAATTATTGTAGCGTTCACATGAATAACTACTTCCATTCTCAGAGTTGTTTACTTCAAACAGTCTAAACTCAATACCATAATCCATTAATCGCAAGTGCACTTGAATCTATTTATAGCAAATGAAAATCACACTCCTGCAACTTAAATTACAAAATATAAATTTAATTACAAAAACATGAAAAGAAAAATTACGTTAAATTGACTGCGTATGAAACAAAACATGCATGTAACATAATTATTGCAACCTATACAACCTCGTTAATATTTACCAAATGATAATAACTAGATCAATTACATAAAATAGGATTATATAATTTGCAATTATTCTACAAGAAAAAATAAACTTGTATATTCTCTTACCTAGATTGCACAAAAGTTTACAATCTAGCTTTAGTTATGAAAATAGACATAAACCCTTTCAACAACAACAGGTTTAATGATTTTACACCCAAAAATTTTCCAATTACTTAGACCTAATATTCATTGTCATTTAACATATTCAAGTGCAGTTGTTATGCATGCATGCAAACAACAATCATTAACTCATAAGACACAACCATGCAGAAAAACCATAAAAAGGACATAGTAAAAGACATAAGAGCTTACAAATGCATGCATCAAGGTATTTTCATTCCAAATCATGGGTGGCAAAGAGATTGACATTAACGAGTTATGTTGTTACATGTTTAAGTCAACAACAAACACTAACCCATACAAGCAATCAATGATAACAAAGTATAGACATTAACACACAAAATAAAAACAACTAAAAATAGTACACATTAACCCATTAAATGCAAACATTCAAACCATAATAAAATGACACTATAAAAGGAATACCAAGTTACCAATGCCTCATTTGAACACACACAAATTTAATGATATTATGCCTAGATATTTTCCATTTACCTCAACCTAATTTTCATCACTATTTAATAAACTCAAGTGTAATTGCAATGCAATGGATGCATTCAAAAAATGCAAACAACAACAATATTTTTCAATTACTTGGGCCTAATTTTCATATTTCTTAAATAAATTCAGCTACCATTGCAATGCATGTGTGCCAAGGCAATACTACTTTCATTCTTAATCATTAAAAACACACTATCATGCTAGCTCCCTCAATGAACAATAAATAATAACCCATAAATACACTTAGGAAAACAATCTAAGAAAATGAGAAAACAACAAAACTAACACTTTTCTAAATAGGGTTTGAACTTCAAGCCCGAGAAATACTTCAACTACAAACAATTCTCATTTTCACCCAATAGATTGGAATGCAACTAGCTACTTCCATTCTTAATCATGGGTAGCAAAGAAACCCACATCAATGAATTATGGTGCTAACTATCTAACTCCACAATAGCCAACAACCAAACTAAGTAGCCCACAATTGCAAAAGACTGGAAAAGAAACACTAACCCACATTTACACTCATAGAAACAACCTAAGAAAATGGACAAACAACACAAAAAATACTTTTCCCAACATAATTAAAACTTCAAAACCAAGAAATATTTAATGAAGTGAAACTAAGTATTTCACTTGACAATAGAGACTAACCCATAAAGAATAGCCAAAAATCAATACATTCAAATGCACTTGCAATGCATGAGCACACACAGTGGAAATTAACCATAAAATACAAAGATACAAAAATAATAAAATGACACCAAAAAAAATCAAAGCGTAAAAGATAGAGTAACTTACAAAGGCCGCAACCCATAAAAGCAACCCATGATTGTAAAGGATGGAAAAAGAAAGACTAACCCATATTTACACTCATAGAAACAACTTGAGCAAATGGGGAAACAACAAAAAAAATACTTTTCCCAACACAATTAAAACTTCAAAACCAAGAAATATTTTTTAATGAAGTACAACTAAGTATTTCACTGCAAAACAGACACTAACCCATAAAGAATAGCCAACAAGTAATAAATTCAAATGCACTTGCAATGCATGGGTTCACATGGTGGAAATTAACCATAAAATGAAAAGATACAAAAAACAATAAAGTGACACTATAAAAGATATAGGAACTTATAAAGGCCACCTTTCTTGCTTCCAATCTAAGCAAACTAGAAGGAAAACAAAAAAATTATGAAGGCGACCTTTCTTGCTTCTAACACAGTAGATGAAAACCCTCCCAATGGACGCAAGCTTCAGCCTCATCAAACAACCTAACCCAATGAGTAAAAATTGTCGATAACAATTTACTCGACAGGCTTAATCCTTCACAACATAACCCATTAATGATGACTACACTCAAGTCTACTCACAATAAATGAGAATATGCAAATAGTAAATGCAAATGTACTACTAAAGAAACCACACATCCCCATAAAAATTCCATGGAAAGACACAAGTATACAAACAAACTCATGAAATATTTCCAATAGAAAAGCTCCCTAAAATAATAATTATTATTAAAAATATTTAGAAAATGTCAAAACCATGAGGAAAATTACACCTGAACCAATCAAAAAATTACAAAAATAGGAAATAAAATTTTCTTTTTCTAAATATTCCCTAAGCATAATCTAGACTTTAGCTTTATTTTCTAGTGTCCTTCCCAAAGCACAATTTTAATATGCAAGATTGAGGTGATAACATTAGTTTTATGCCTTATAAAGGCAGGGACTAATAAGATATGGACATGATGTCACTTGTAGTACAGATGAAATTCAAATAAAAGGTAAAGTCTAATTATGTCAAAGTATATAAATATAAGCTAAGGGGAGAATTTAGCCTGGAAACGACATAATAAATGCACCTATATAAAGTGGTTATTCTAAGGATTGAAATGTAATAGAAGAAATAGTCCAAAGTAATCAGTGTCCAAATTGGTTCAAATTTCTTATATGAAGAAGCTTTAAAGATGTTCCATTTATACCAGGGTAGAAATGTAAACTTGCCACTTCAATATATTAGACTTAAGTGTACAATAATAAAATGATTAACCATTTCATCGTTTAGTAAATATGTAATAGAAAAAGGTGCAAATATTTAAGTAAAACTAGAATTGAGAGAGAATATTATTTAAGAATGGGGGGTAAGCATTCAATCTTAAATTTGTAATAAAAGTCTGAACTTTGAATTTAAAATTCCTCTTTTTGTTGGTCGGTTGATGGGTTCTTTATTAAAAATATACTCTAGGCGAATTTCTCATGGCTAATATTATGAATTATTTCTAGAAATCAATAAGTATTGTTTGTATTATATTGACATTTAAATTATCTTTGGTTTTTCATATGTTCGTGAAATGTAGTTTTTTGGTTTTCCTTCTCATAAAGGCTCAAGTTCATTTTCCATTAAAATGTTTCTTATTGGTAAGTTAGAAATTATTACATTGGTGGTTTCAAAGGAAATAAATTTACTTCTAGACAAGGGCAATTTTTAAAATAGTGAACTCTTAGAGATGTTATTAAATCTTGTCATCGATAAAATTTTGAACTTAAAATACATAATGGTGGGGTCAGGTAAAAAAAAAGATCTCTTATTGATTTTAGGTGGTTCAACTTTTAGAGCATGTCATCTGGTCCATCAACCTAGGAAAGTTAAATTGATGAATTGAAAATGTAAGCATTAGTAACAATTTTGGTTTAATACCTTGAAAACTTGGTTGGGCCTCAACTTGAAGGTTAGTGTATGTTTCTTATATACCATTTATTTTCTTATCACTTTTAGACTCTTTATAGTTAAGCTTGAACAATACAACAACATGTTCTTTCATTGCAAATTAAAAGATCAATTTAAAGCTAGGAAGTTAATTAGGAATGTTTGTAATGCAAAAATTTTAAGGAGTAAGTTGGCTAAGGCTCTATGTCTTACCACTGATTAGAAAAAAGTAAGCCAAAAATGAAGAGATGTCTGAGATAACTCGATTTGCATTTTGAGTGTTGTAGGTTGAAAATTTTTGTTAGTTACTTTTGTTTAAGCTTGGAAAAATTGTGGTTATGACAATAATCAAATTGTTGCTTCAATTTACCATACAAAGATCGAGAAAAAATGACATAAGAATTTATAGGCTCATGATTTATCCAATACATCAAGTCAAAGTCCTTCAAGTGACTTTCAATCCCATGTTTATATAATATGATTTAAGAATGAAATAGCCAAATCGAGAAATCATTGTATAGAAGTAGGAGACACAAATTAAAACTATTGTATATCATAGTCATTTAAGTTCCATGGAAATAACTTGGATAAGATCTTGTAATCATGTACAAAATATTTCAATGTAGGCATGAAATATTAAATATTAGAACTTGGGTTTCCAAGTTTCATTATACAATTTAAATCTAAGGGCTATGAAATCCAAAAGAAATTGATTTGGTGGAAAATAGTGTTCACCAAAATGAATCAATAAGGTGATGAACCAATAATTTTTTCCACACTAATCATTTGCAATTATAAGAGCCAAAAGATTCAAATAACATTTAGAAATGATACATGTAGACACTTAAATAATCATGATTGATACTATACATCTTATTCTAAATAACTAACACCATTTCCTCCTAAATCACTTCAAACTAACCAATTAATTAAACATTTGGTATTATTTAGTTAATTTTGATTAATTTTCACTATTAATCAAATAAATTACTTTCTTAAATTAATTCACCTTCTTCTGACTAATGTTCATCCTATTTAATTAAATAAAATAATTTAATTAAATCCTCCTAAAGTCCTTTCATTTGATTAAATAAATCAAATGTCATAAATCCCCTAACTACTCAAGTTGATTAATTATGAATTAATTAACTCTAATTTGTCCCTAATCATCATTACCCATTTCTCTAGCTTTTAACTTCAACAAAGTTAAATCAACCCATGGTCAACTAACTAGGTTGCACATGAAATTCATTTCTTTTAATTATCTAATTACCTTATTTATCCTCACAATGACATATTCCTAGGAATATTCCTCCCAACCACCCCCTCATTTAATTTCCCTCCAAAAATCTCTTACACACCCATAAATACCTCTTACAAAGGAATTTACTCCCTCTTACATGCCGTCTAGTCTCTTACAAGGGCATTAACCTCTCTTACATTCTCAACAACAATTTTTCACACCCTCAACCATATGCATTCAACCCTCTTCTGTAACGCCTGCCGTGCAAACCCCAGAGAACTCAAAAAGGCAAATTTTTTTTTTTTTTTAAAAAGCAATTAAATTAACTTACAATACATTACCCATAATCACATAACATAATACATCACATTAACTCACTTAGTTCTCTGGGGCACGCGAGGTTACATTGCAACCACAAAACGGAAATAAAAGATAATGATAAACCATGTAACCCATTACAATAATATAAACATGAATAAATGTGCTTCCATAAACCAAGAGCAATTATATTCAGGTACCACATAATACAATCATATGAGTCTCATCAAATAATTACATTGATTCCTAACTATTACATCTTTGCAATAATGTTACATTACAATCTTTAATATAATAATTACAATGAAATTCCCAAACAATTGGGATGATACAATTTACAATAAATGCTGAATAACAAGGTGAACACTGGCGCAACTCCAACTGCGGAAAAGTTGCGATCAAAGGATGCTGATGGGGAACCCAACGGGTGCGGAGCACGTTCCACCCAACCATGTGAATTAAAGATAACTCACCCCCCGTGCTCAGAGGTGACAATGAAGTGAACTCGACCATGATTGCCAAACCGACTCCATGACAACAAGGTACAAACTTAAATACAATTCAGAGAACACAAATAAACCAAGCAATGACATTAACAAGCCACCAAAGAATGCTCATAAAAACTAGTACAAGAGTCCAAATCAACAATATGAATACAAGCTAAAGAAACTGATACAACATCCAAGTCCAAAATACATGTCCAGAGGCAAGGCAACAAGGCAAAAAAGGAAGTCTAGTGGAGAGTGTCATCGCACAACTCTCATGGGATCTCCTGGCTCTTCCTCCAACTTGAGGCGCCGGCACCCATCTATGGATCTCCTGGCTCTTCCTCCTGCATGAGGCGCCGGCACCATAGGGTAGCTCGTGCGGAGTCAATAACCTCTCATGAAGACGAGATCATGACTTTGCCGACCACGGCCTTCTCAATCTATCATTAGTCTATGATAGCCCTAATGCATACATGAGGAATCCAATTTCTTTTATCTTGAGTGGTTTACTACCCATCCCCCTAATTTTATTTTTAAGTTATCACTTGTTTAACTACTCTTCGTAGGTTCTCCTATGCACTTCCTCTTAACCGAGGCGCCGGCCCCCACGAAGAGCCACTCTCCCCAAGACTCTTAACAGAAAATTGAAACAAGACAAGGGTTGAACTTCAACAATTAAGCATGATATCCAAAACAAGTACAAGCGAGGCATTAACCCTCTCACAACAAAACGGAACCAAAAGGTTTCAACAAACGTTCAACCCCTCTAAACAAGAACTATAAGTTTTCAACTCCAAAAATAAAATTCAAAACGAGATTAACATCCAAGATTAAACCAGCCTCTGGAACAAAGGTTTCAAGCCTACAACCGGGTTCCCACACCGACATTAGAACCAACACAAAACAAAGGGAACTACGCATAATTCCATGAATTTTAAAGAAAACACTATACATCTTTATTCAAGCAAATAAGACAAGAACATTACATTTACTCATGATCGATTATTAAATTTGTAAAAAGAAAAGGTCAATTACTATATACAATAATACTTTAACTTTATTATAATAAATTCAATAACCTTCTATTTCTACAACAAAGAATATTTCTATTAAAAGAAACTATTCATTTATTTATTTATTAAATTACTATCTCACTTATTATAAAATTATTCCCCTTCATATATTTA
Organism: Sequoia sempervirens; assembly: GCA_007258455.2. Classification (NCBI taxonomy): domain Eukaryota; kingdom Viridiplantae; phylum Streptophyta; class Pinopsida; order Cupressales; family Cupressaceae; genus Sequoia; species Sequoia sempervirens. The sequence continues at coordinate 13,204 of VDFB02272934.1, read as the reverse complement.
AAATAGTACATCATAATTTATTCTCTGTTTATATATATCGAATATCTGTATATATAAAAATAAAAACACATCCAGATTTATATATATACATATATATATAACTATATATATATATATTTATATATATAAATTTTCATAAACAAAATTTAAAAAAAACGAATCATAATTAATATGGACGAATCAAAATAACTAATAAAAAATTATATTTGAAACAAATGACAAAAGTGAAAGCAAGGCAGCGGTCAAGGGCTGCCGGCGCAGTCCTTGCAAGGACTGCCCACGGCAGTCCCTGCAGGGACTGCACACAGCAGTCCTTGGGACTGCTGTGCACAGCAGCCAAGGCTGCCGCGCATGGCAGTCCTTTGGACTGCTGTGTGGCAGCCGCAGCCACCGCACATAACCAGGGTACGGGGGGCGGCCAGTCCGTCCCCCAAGCCCCTTTTAAACTTTTTTTTTGTATATAAATTTTATATATGTATTTTTTTATGTGCAATTTTTTTTAAAAAAAAAACACATTTCATATATTTTTTTTTTGTATTAAAAATATGAAGTCCGTCCTTGCAGGTACGGACGCCGACACGGTTCGGCCTAAAACAAAAATTTTAAAAAGGTAACATTACAGTGCAGAGAGATGATTCAAAATAAAATTTCAATCAACCTTAATAATATATTTATTTATTTGTAAACCCCATAATAAACAGGGAAAGAATAAATTAAAAAATTGCAGAACAAAGATGAAATATATATATATATATTTTTGCAACAGATAAACAGGGTAAACAGATTTTTCTTTCACAACAGCAGATTTTTTTTCATTTATCTCAAACAACAATTTGTTATATATATATATTTTTTAAATCATTTGGAAACCCAGAAAATTTATTTGAGAACATATATTTTTTTTTTTTTTTCTAATTTGTTGAAAACCTGGATTCTTCCCCAAATTGATTGAGACTCATATTTTCCTCAAACCATTGATAAACTGGATTTTCCCCAAGTTATTTAATACTCTGATTTTTTGAAATAAAAATAGAGCTTTTCCTAAATCAATTCGAAACCTAGATTTTTGTAGAAAAACAGATTTTTTTCTAAATCAATTTGAAACCTAGATTTTTGTAGAAAAACAGATTTTGCAAATTGAACAGATTTTTCCAACAAAACAGTTTTTTTGCAATAAAACAGATTTTTTTGCAATAAAACAGATTTTCCTATAAGTTGATTGAGATTTTAAGCAAGAAAAGGAAAGAGGGGTTTTATTTGGAACCTGGTCTCCTTCTTGCTGATTTGTGATGAAGTCCTTGCTCCAACCAGCCCCTTCGAACGGCTTCCCCAAAAAAACTCTGTTTTTCCACCTCCTCTTCCTCTTCTCCTCTGCTTTTTGACAGATTCTCCCCCAAAGCTTTCCAGCACAATCTCCTTCTTTTTTCTTTTTTTTTTCAAATTCCCAATTTCTAAAAAAAAATTGCAATAATGTTTTTCCAGCAAAAGAATCCCCTTCCTCCTATTTCGAAAACCCACTATATTATTTCCTCTTGCATGCACCCAACCACCATTTTCTAAAAACAACATTCCAATTTCTCCATTTTCCAAATTATTATATTCTTATTATTATTATTTTAAAACCCCCATTTTGACAGCCTTGCATGCACAAGAAATTCAAATTTATTTATTTATTTTATTCTTAATTTTCCACCTGGCAAATTTATTTACATTTGACAAATCACCATTTACTATTTAATAAAACACATGGCTTTTCACCAAAATAACAATTTAAATATTTTGAATACAAATTAATCTAATTTTAATCAACAATTTTTAAATTGAAACATCACAACACATAAACTACCAACAGTAACATAACACAACTACAACCACAAAACATGACAACTACTGAACATACAATACCATGCAACCAGTCGGTCTGACATCATGGAACGGGCAAACTTCATTGACACCTCTGTATCAACTTTGTACCGTTGGGTTATTTGTGCTCGCCCTGTCCTGCCGAAGCAGGTGGAATCGAGACTATGTACCTGCAATTCCTGCATACAAACGAAGTTGCGTACATGTGCATATATATACATAAATCAAAGCATTGTGTTGTGAGAAGGAATCGCAGCGTAACAGAGCACTCGCAATGAGTGATGCTACACTGTCCTTCATCACGTCTATTCTAACAATTATAATATGATTGATAAAAAATAACATTCCTAATACTAACAATTCATCTCATGGCATAATCTATTGAATCATCACATCATAACATGAATATGAAAATCAACTAACATCTCCAACCACAATGTCATATAAAATAATCATGTCCACAAAAGAGTAACAACATCATCAAATGTCTAACTAACCAATCACACCAAACAGTATCACCATAGTATCAATGTATCAAAGTATCAAATCAAAGCATAAACTAATGAGTCCAACTAGCAACTAGGAGGGTTATTACATCCTCCCCCCCTTAAATTCGGCTTACTCCTGTAAGCCAGAAAACAAGTAAGGGTAGGATTCTCTAATACGGGAAGCATCCTCCCATGTCGCTGAAGTCTCATCATTGGGGTCCCACTGGACCCTCACCTGCTCAATATCCCTGCCTCTGAGAACGAGTCTCCGGTGCTGCACCACGGCCACGGGCTCTAGAGCTAGCTGCCCGTCCTCGACCTGTAGAGCATTCCAATCAAGTACATGAGTAACATCAGGAAAATAAGGCCTAAGAACAGAAACATGAAACACATCATGAATCCGCGACAGACTGGGTGGCAAGGCCAGGCGATAGGCAACAGGACCAATACGCTCTAACACCTCGAACGGACCCACAAAACGGGGTGCAAGCTTAGAACCCTTTCCATAACGAATAGGGCTCTTCCGAGGACGAACTCGAAGAAACACTCGATCACCTACTGCAAACTGCCGATCAACTCTGTGTGCATCAGCAAACTTCTTCTGCCTATCCTGAGCTGCTACAAGATGCTCTCGGATGCGAGCTACCTGCTGCTCCATATCACGAAGCATCTCAGGTCCAAGAAGAACCCTGTCCTCCAATCGATCCCAGCTCAAAGGGGTACGACAAGGACGACCATATAAAGCCTGGAAAGGAGCCATGCCAATCGAACTATGATAACCATTGTTATAGGCAAACTCAACCAAATGCAGATAATCTTCCCAACGAGATTGTTGGTCCATGACATACATGCGAAGCATATCCTCAAGCACCTGATTAACTCTCTCAGTCTGACCATCTGTCTCAGGATGGTAGGCAGAACTAAAATTCAACTTAGTCCCTAAGGACCGCTGCAAAGATGTCCATAAAGCAGATGTGAATACCGGATCTCTATCAGAAATAATCCTGCGCGGTATCCCATGCAATCGAACAATGTCTTCCATGAACACCCTAGCCACCATTGAAGCAGTATAGGAAGATCGAATGGGAGAGAAATGGGCTACCTTGGTCAACCTATCAACAGTGACCATGATAGCGTCGTGTCGCCTGGAAGACATAGGCAACCCGACAATGAAATCCATAGAAATAATGTCCCACTTCCACTCTGGAACAAGATGAGGCTGCAACAAACCTGCTGGATGGTGATGCTCGGCCTTAACTCTCTGACATTCCAGACACCTAGCCACAAAATCAGCAATGTCACGCTTCATCCCAGCCCAAAAATATAGTGAGCGAAGATCAGCATACATTTTCTTAACCCCTGGGTGTGCCGAATAAGGAGCTCTATGAGCTTCGGTCAAGATTAGGGTACGAAGACCCTCTGCAGGAGGTACATACATTCGGCCTCCATAATGCAAAACACCATCGGAATCCAAAGAGTACCCAGAAAATTTGCCTTCCAAAGCTCTGCCTGACTCAATCTCTGATTTCACTGCTTGATACCAATCATCTGAAGAGAGAGCTGTAAGGATCTGACTTTTCAAATCAACCTCAAGAGCCAAAGCAGAAATCTCATGCTTGCGTCTACTCAACGCATCTGCCACCACATTCTCTTTGCCCTGAATATACTTCACCTCAAAATCATATTCGCACAAGAATTCCATCCACCTTCTCTGCCTTGCATTTAGGTTCGGCTGCGTAAAGATGTACTGCAGACTACGATGATCGTATGCAACTCGAACTGATGACCAAGGAGAAAGTGTCGCCACCTTACTAAGGCATGCACAACTGCAGCTAACTCCAAGTCATGAGTGGGGTAATTGAGTTCATGATCCTTAAGCTTTCGTGATTCATAAGCAATCACTCGCCCCTCCTGCATCAACATAGCCCCTAAGCCTTCCAATGAAGCATTAGTACACACAACAAAATCACCTGATGGATCAGGAACTGCTAAGATTGGAGCACTAGTTAGCTTGTCCTTCAAAGTCTGGAAAGCCAACTGACACTGCTCGGACCAAAGAAACTTCTTTCCCTTCCTCTACAAGGAAGTGATAGGATGAGCCAGCTTAGAAAACCCTTGGACAAAACGCCTATAGTACCCTGCAAGCCCCATGAAGCTGCAAATTTTAGAGACATTTGTGGGTGCGGGCCAATCCACAATCGCTTGGATCTTTGCAGGATCAACCGAAATTCCTTCACCAGAAATCACATGGCCCAAATACTGAGCTTCGGTTTTATAGAATTCACATTTCTTGAGATTGGCAAACAATTGATTACTCCTTAAGCACTGCAACACCTGCCTTAGATGCTCCTCATGTTCCTCCATAGACCTAGAATAAATCAGAATGTCATCAAGAAACACAAGGATGAATCTATCCAAGAATGTTCTGAACACTCCATTCATTAGGCTCATAAAGACTGAAGGTGCATTCGTCAACCCGAACGACACCACAGTGAACTCATAATGTCCATACCGGGTACGAAATGCTATTTTATGGATGTCTGGATCAGCAATCCTCAACTAATGATATCCTGATTTGAGATCAATCTTAGAGAACACCTTTGCCCCTTTTATCTGATAAAAAAGATCATCAATTCTGGGTAATGGATATCAGTTCTTCACTGTTACCTTGTTCAACTGCCTGTAATCAATACACAAGTGAAGAGAACCATCCTTCTTTTCCACAAAAATCATAGGTGCTCCCCAAGGAGAAACACTTGGGTGGATAAAGCCCTTAGCCAACAACTCTTCCAGCTGCAACCGGAGTTCCTGAAGTTCCTGCGTTGTCATCCGATATGGAGCTCGAGATATTGGCTCAGCTCCAGGTACCAAATCAATCCTGAAGTCTATATCACGCTTAGGTGGCATACCAGGTATCTCTTCTGGAAACACATCAGAAAACTCCTTAAGGAGAGGGTATTGTTCCAAAGACACCCCTTGACTATCCTCTGACTCCAAGTCACTCAAAGATACCGCAAGGAGCTGACAACCCTGTCGAAAGTACCTCTTGAGCTGCATGGCAGAGATCATTCACAAAGAAACGGGTTTTTGAACACCCACAATTTCCACCTCCTTTCCAGAATCATCAAAGCACCGCATCGCTTTACGGCGACAATCAATTATAGCACGGTGTGCACTCAACTAGTCCATGCCCAAGACAACATCATATGAGCCGAGTGGGAGGATTCTAAGGTTTACTTTAGTTGACAAAGCCCCTATAGTCAAGCTACAATCCTGCACAAGCTTCTCTACAACAAGCTTTGACCCTGAAGCCAATTCAACTTGCCATTTCTCGCCTTGACTAGTTGCCACCAGTCCACATCGCTCAACCACAAGAGGTGATATAAAGGAATCAGATGCACCGGAATCAAAAAGTATAGAAATGCTAGTATCATGTAACACACCTGAAGGCCCAATGATGGTGCTCTGGTGGTCTTCCTGTCGATTATCCACTGCAGCAAATACACGATGAGACCTCCCTGCATCACCTACTGTCGGCTCTGAACCAACTGGCCTCTGATTAAAACCTGAAGTGCTCTTCTGAGGACACAACCTAGCAATGTGCCCCTGCTGCCCACAAGAGTAACACCCAATACCCCTGCCAAAACCTCTGCCCCCTGATGGAGCATTTGACTGCTGAAAGCTCCCACGACTCGGCGCTGACTGGATACTAGGTGTAGGCTGTGCAAAACATTCCTGTCGAACTTGGTTCCTATTCCTGTTCTGATCCTTGTGAAACTGTGAATTGCCACTCTGAGGAGATTGGAAGTTCTTTTGTTTTGACTGCTACTGCTGAGGCTGCTACTGCTGATGACCCCCTTTCGAGGGTTGAAACCTGTTTCTGGAAGATCCTGCTCCCTGAGACTGACCTCCATGAGTGCTAAAACCCTGAGTAGGTGCACTGCCAATCTGCACTCCAATGTGACCACCCAAGGCCATGGCCAAATTCTCCTCCACCAAGCGAGCCTTCTCAACTGCCATTTCCATTGTCTTCGGCTCGAAGACTCGCACTCCACCACTGATGCGTGCATTAAGGCCCCGAACAAAGTGCTGAACCAACATGCCCTCATCGTGGCTAATCCCTGCATACTGCTTCAACTCATAGAAGCGCCGCTCATACTGTTCCACTGACATAGACAACTGCTTGAGATCATGAAACTCGTCAGCCCTGCGCTGCCTCCAATGGTCTGAGAGAAAACGAGCTCTGAACCTGTCCAAGAATAATTCCCAAGTGACCATACTGATATCAAGGTGCAATTTTTGTTCCTCAAGACGCCACCAAGTAGATGCGAAGCCTCGCAAATGCATAACCGCGCACCGAGCCTTGGTATTGCTACCGTAAGGGTGCATGGCGAAGCAACGATCTAAGTCAATTAGCCAAGTTTCAGCCTCTAGTCCACCTCCTGAACCATCAAATGTCGGTGGGTGAGCTCTCAACAAATCCCTCATATGGCCTGCTAAAACTGCATCCTGATCAGAGGTTATTTCCCTCCGCCTCGGTGACCTTTCTCTTTCTCTTTCAATCCGTGGCTCCTCCTCTGGCCTGGGTCCCAAACGAGCCAAAATTTCACCAAGAATATGCTGCAAGGAACCATCTAATCCAGGCTGCCCTGGATTCTGACCACCTGACGGATTATTGTGAAGACTTGGCTGTTCCTCATGCTCAGAACCATGAGAACTGGGAACTGAAGGACTTCGCCGGTTTGCTCCACGACCAGCACCGCGGCCTCTTGCTTGGCCACGTCCTCTACCTCGAGGCATACTTCTGCACAACAAGATAAAGGTACAAATAAGCTCCAGAGTTCAAACGAGAGGTTACTTAATGGACCTAACTACCCAGAGACCCCAGCGTTTGCAACCCTGGCTCTAATACCAAGTTGTAACGCCCGCCGTGCAAACCCCAGAGAACTCAAAAAGGCAAACATTTTTTATTTTTTGTTACAAACAATTTTATTATAATAAATACATAAATTCCCAAACAATTGGGATACATAATTTACACTAAAGTTCTCTGGGGCACGCGAGGTTACATTGCAACCACAAAACGGAAATAAAAGATAATGATAACCATGTAACCCATTACAATAATATAAACATGAGTAAATGTACTTCCATAAACCAAGGGTAATTTATATTAAGGTACCACATAATACAATCATAAGAGTCTCATCAAATAATTACATTGATTCCTAACTATTACATCTTTGCAATAATGTTACATTACAATCTTTAATATAATAATTACAATGAAATTCCCAAACAATTGGGATGATACAATTTACAATAAATGCTGAATAACAAGGTGAACACTGGCGCAACTCCAACTGCGGAAAAGTTGCGATCAAAGGATGCTGATGGGGAACCCAACGGGTGCGGAGCACGTTCCACCCAACCATGTGAATTAAAGATAACTCACCCCCCGTGCTCAGAGGTGACAATGAAGTGAACTCGACCATGATTGCCAAACCGACTCCATGACAACAAGGTACAAACTTAAATACAATTCAGAGAACACAAATAAACCAAGCAATGACATTAACAAGCCACCAAAGAATGCTCATAAACACTAGTACAAGAGTCCAAATCAACAATATGAATACAAGCTAAAGAAACTGATACAACATCCAAGTCCAAAATACATGTCCAGAGGCAAGGCAACAAGGCAAAAAAGGAAGTCTAGTGGAGAGTGTCATCGCACAGCTCTCATGGGATCTCCTGGCTCTTCCTCCAACTTGAGGCGCCGGCACCCATCTATGGATCTCCTGGCTCTTCCTCCTGCATGAGGCGCCGGCACCATAGGGTAGCTCGTGCGGAGTCAATAACCTCTCATGAAGACGAGATCATGACTTTGCCGACCACGGCCTTCTCAATCTATCATTAGTCTATGATAGCCCTAATGCATAGATGAGGAATCCAATTTCTTTTATCTTGAGTGGTTTACTACCCATCCCCCTAATTCTATTTTTAAGTTATCACTTGTTTAACTACTCTTCGTAGGTTCTCCTGTGCACTTCCTCTTAACCGAGGCGCCGGCCCCCACGAAGAGCCACTCTCCCTAAGACTCTTAACAGAAAATTGAAACAAGACAAGGGTTGAACTTCAACAATTAAGCATGATATCCAAAACAAGTACAAGCGAGGCATTAACCCTCTCGCAACAAAACGGAACCAAAAGGTTTCAACAAACGTTCAACCCCTCTAAACAAGAACTATAAGTTTTCAACTCCAAAAATAAAATTCAAAATGAGATTAACATCCAAGATTAAACCAGCCTCTGGAACAAAGGTTTCAAGCCTACAACCGAGTTCCCACACCGACATTAGAAACAACACAAAACAAAGGGAACTACGCATAATTCCATGAATTTTAAAGAAAACACTATACATCTTTATTCAAGCAAATAAGACAAGAACATTACATTTACTCATGATCGATTATTAAATTTGTAAAAAGAAAAGGTCAATTACTATATACAATAATACTTTAACTTTATTATAATAAATTCAATAACCTTCTATTTCTACAACAAAGAATATTTCTATTAAAAGAAACTATTCATTTATTTATTTATTAAATTACTATCTCTCTTATTATAAAATTATTCCCCTTCATATATTTAAAATAGTACATCATAATTTATTCTCTGTTTATATATATCGAATATCTGTATATATAAAAATAAAAACACATCCAGATTTATATATATACATATATATATAACTATATAACTATATATATTTATATTTATATTTATTTATTTAAATATATATATATATATATATATATAAATTTTCATAAACAAAATTTTAAAAAAATGAATCATAATTAATATGAACGAATCAAAATAACTAATAAAAAATTATATTTGAAACAAATGACAAAAGTGAAAGCAAGCAAATGGCCAGCAGCCGCCGGCCAAGCAATTTCGCAGACCACTGCTAGCCCCTCGTGATCGGTGACACGTACAGTCTTCGATCGCTGTGGTGCCTGTTGCCGTTACAAGACGGTGAAGTCCGATCGCTGTAGGTACCGCAGCACCGCGACATACCATAACGCGGGTGGCCAACCGGCCCCCGCCCCTTACTTTTTTTGTATATAAATTTATATATGTTTTTATGTGCACTTTTTTTTAAAAAACACATTTCATATATATATTTTTTTTGTATTAAAGTGAAGTCCATTCCTGTAGTATCAATACCTGTGACGCCGACAATTCGCTCGCCTAAAACAAAAATTCTTAAAAGGTAATATTACATAGTGCAGATGATCCAAAATAAAATTTCCAATCAACCTTATTAATATATTTATTTATTTAAAACCCTATGACAAACACAAGAAAGTACGCAATGCAATCAAAGATGAAATATAAGAGAGCAGAAAGAGCATATATATATATATATATTTTTTCAATAGATAAACAGGGTAAACAGATTTTTTCTTTCACAACAGCAGATTTTTCCATTTATCTCAAACAACAATTTATTATATATATTTTTTTTTAAATCATTTGGAAACCCAGAAAATTTATTTGAGAACATATTTTTTTTCTAATTTGTTGAAAACCTGGATTCTTCCCCAAATTGATTGAGACTCAGATTTTCCTCAAACCATTGATAAACTGGATTTTCCCCAAGTTATTTAATACCCTGATTTTTTGAAATAAAAACAGATCTTTTTCTAAATCAATTCGAAACCTAGATTTTTGTAGAAAAACAGATTTTTTTCTAAATCAATTTGAAACCTAGATTTTTGTAGAAAAACAGATTTTGCAAATTGAACAGATTTTTCCAACAAAACAGTTTTTTTTGCAATAAAACATATTTTTTTGCAATAAAACAGATTTTCCTATAAGTTGATTGAGATTTTAAGCAAGAAAAGGAAAGAGGGGTTTTATTTGGAACCTGGTCTCCTTCTTGCTGATTTGTGATGAAGTCCTTGCTCCAACCAGCCCCTTCGAACGGCTTCCCCAAAAAAACTCTATTTTTCCGCCTCCTCTTCCTCTTCTCCTCTGCTTTTTGACAGATTCTCCCCCAAAGCTTTCCAACACAATCTCCTTCTTTTTTTTTCTTTTTTTTTTCAAATTCCAAATTCTAAAAAAAATTTGCAATAATGTTTTTCCAGCAAAAGAATCCCCTTCCTCCTATTTCGAAAACCAACTATATTATTTCCTCTTGCATGCACCCAACCACCATTTTCTAAAAACAGCATTCCAATTTCTCCATTTTCCAAATTATTATATTCTTATTATTATTATTTTAAAACCCCCATTTTGATAGCCTTGCATGCACGAGAAATTCAAATTTATTTATTTATTTTATTCTTAATTTTCCACCTGGCAAATTTATTTACATTTGACAAATCACCATTTAATATTTAATAAAACACATGGCTTTTCACCAAAATAACAATTTAAATATTTTGAATACAAATTAATCTAATTTTAATCAACAATTTTTAAATTGAAACATCACAACACATAAACTACCAACAGTAACATAACACAACTACAACCACAAAACATGACAACTACTGAACATACAATACCATGCAACCAGTCGGTCTGACATCATGGAACGGGCAAACTTCATTGACACCTCTGTATCAACTTTGTACCGTTGGGTTATTTGTGCTCGCCCTGTCCTACCGAAGCAGGTGGAATCGAGACTATGTACCTGTAATTCCTGCATACAAACGAAGTTGCGTACATGTGCATATATATACATAAATCAAAGCATTGTGTTGTGAGAAGGAATCGCAGCGTAACAAAGCACTCGCAATGAGTGATGCTACACTGTCCTTCATCATGTCTATTCTAACAATTATAATATGATTGATAAAAATAACATTCCTAATACTAACAATTCATCTCATGGCATAATCTATTGAATCATCACATCATAACATGAATATGAAAATCAACTAACATCTCCAACCACAATGTCATATAAAATAATCATGTCCACAAAAGAGTAACAACATCATCAAATGTCTAACTAACCAATCACACCAAACAGTATCACCATAGTATCAATGTATCAAAGTATCAAATCAAAGCATAAACTAATGAGTCCAACTAGCAACTAGGAGGGTTATTACATCCACAATCCATGGAGTTAAAATTGAACATCAGAGTGGACTCCAGAATCCCTTCTTTTAAGGATGATTACTTTGTTATACAAAAAGGAAAATACGATACTCCAAGAGGAAGATGAAACCCACGTATCAGACTTAGAGAAGAGCTCATGTCAACATTCACAGAAAGAGGAGAAGAATAGATGGAGTGGGACACCAAGAGTCAGTCAGTCTTACACTGGATGCTCTTTAATGTACTCTACATAATTATAGAATACATGTAGAAGAGTTTCCAAATCTCGCCCATCCAACCGATCACCTTCAAATTTGATTCTTTGAAACTCCTAAAAAACCAAACTCTGTATCTCCTTTACCTTGATTAGATCCTTCTTGGCAGTTCTCCCATACTCTCAAATATCCATAAATTTGTCTAATAATAAATTTTCCGCATCATCTCCTTTCTGCATGATTTCCTCAAACCCGCCCCTCCATTTCTCCCTTAATTTATCCAAAGATAGGCCTTCTTTATTGGAGGAATCTAAGTTAATCAAAATGGCTACAACCGCTTCTAACTCAGTCATTTGTTGATTCAAATCTTTACTCATTTCTCAGACTTCCTCTTGATGTCCATGCATAGCCCTAGACTTGTATCTTATGATACTCATCGTTTTCTCCACAAAGTCTTCATCACCAAGCTCAAGAATTGAAAATTCTATTAAGGTAGATTTGGGCACTTTGCTAACATCTTCTAGCCTTTTCACATATTCCTTATATTGATTCTCCTACTTTTCCAAATCCTTAGCTTGCTGGTCTAGATCTTCTGGCAATTCAAGAACAACTTTATGAATCCTAGAGCCTTCAACAAGAACATCATCAACCTCCCCATTGAGCTTATCCAACCATTTTTCCATCATCCCTACCTTTCTTTTCATCTAAATCAAATCATCAACCTCCCTCTTTGTTAACAAAACTAGGGATTTAGGAGGAGCAGCCTGTTGAGAAATGGGACTAGAAACATCCTTCAAGAAACCATGGAGTTGATCCAATTGAGCCTTTAGCTCATCCTTCTTTTTCTTGTCCTTCATCATCGGGGTTTTGGTTGAAGAAGCCACAATATTAATCAAACTCATTTGTTGATTTCTTTTAGGCTTTCCCAAATTTACTGCCCCTAACTAATAATCAGTGACTTGCATATCATCATGGTTCTTCTCCATTATGAGAATGGCACATTCAGCAATGATCTCCCTAGCATCAGTGATCCTAGTGGAGTGAAGAACCTGAGACTTCTTCTTTGGCTTCTCCTTCCCAAATTCTTTCATCCTTTCTTCCCAATTCAACGGCTGTAGTTGAACAACTTGTTTTCTCTCCAAATCCAATTTAGCCAAGTAGGAGAAATAGGGGTAGTGGTTGCCTAGGCTGAAGAGGAAGCAACAGTGGTGGAAGAAAAAGGTTACAACAATGTAAGCTTTGGTTGAGAATCAACCTCATGCACATTTTGTTGATCAGTTTGCTCATTTTCCTGTGCTAGCTTTTCTGCTTCTTCTTCATCCTTTTGATGTTACAACTTTTTAGCCTCCAGCTCCTTTCTTAAGAATTCCTCCTCCTCTTTCTTCTTTTCCAAAATTTCATCTCGATGCCTTTTGAATTCTTCAATGTAGTCCCATGCTTCCTTGGACTTCTTTGCATGTTCAACAATCTCCGTAGCCTCTCTTTCCCTTTTTAGGCATTCTTGCTCTTCCCTTT
>VDFB02272932.1:0-100732 GCA_007258455.2 Sequoia sempervirens | reverse complement strand
GTAAGCTTTGGTTGAGAATCAACCCCATGCACATTTTGTTGATCAGTTTGCTCATTTTCCTGTGCTAGCTTTTCTGCTTCTTCTTCATCCTTTTGATGTTACAGCTTTTTAGCCTCTAGCTCCTTTCTTAAGAATTCCTCCTCCTCTTTCTTCTTTTCCAAAATTTCATCTCGATGCCTTTTGAATTCTTCAATGTAGTCCCATGCTTCCTTGGACTTCTTTGCATGTTCAACAATCTCAGCAGCCTCTCTTTCCCTTTTTAGGCATTCTTGCTCTTCCCTTTGCCTATAAGCTTCTTCTTGTTCTTTGAGTTTAGATTCAATAGCTTCTTTTTCTCTCCTTTGTTGAGCTTTTTCTTCTTCAAGATCACAAATTTTTTGTTGCAATATTAATCTATCCCTTTCTTCTTGAAGTTTGAGCTATTGTTCCTTTTGTTGTTGTTGTTGACCTAACTCATCGGCCTTCACTTTATCTTCCAACTCCTTCTGTTTAGTTGCAAACTCATATTGTGCTCTGGCTTCTTCTTCCTATTGCTTAGCTGATGCCTCAGCTTGTGCCTTGGCATCAACTTCCCTTTTAGCAGCTTCAAATAGCTTCCATTGATCCTCTTCAGTTAGAATGTGCTTAGTCCCCACATCATCTGTCATATCCAAAGATGCCAAAGCCGGATGTTCTTTATTAGATTTCATCTTCTCTGAATCCATTTCTATATTATGTATCTCCACCTCACCTTCCATTTGCTTTAAGACTTTTGCTTCACCATGGAGAGCTCCCTTGGGTGATTCTTGACCTAACTCTTGTGCCTCAAAAGGTTGAGTAGGTACCCCTCCTGCAATGGATGTAGAAATACCCTCCTTCGCAATGGTTTCATCTTCTTGTTCCTCTAGAAGATCTTGAGGAACCACCTCCTCTTCTTGTGCACTAGAAGGAATAAACTCTAAAGGCCCTTAGGTACCATCCTTCTCCTTTCCCTTTTCTATCCTTGGGTGGTACCTTTAGCCTTCCTCTTCTTTGAGGATGTAGCTTTGGCCTGATTAGCCTTTAACTTACCCATTGAATACTCCTATCAAGCATGAGTCTTGCAATCTGCATTATATCAATGGTCTCATCAGCATCCCAATTTATTGGATCAAGATCCTTAGTTCCAATCTTCTCTGCATCATACCTGAGATCCAAAACTATCCCATCATCAGACAATGTGTCAAGAATATATTCCTTTATCCCAAACTCAATCATGAGTGGGATAGGTATCCTCTCATAATTCCTTGTCCTGAGATCATAATCATCTTGCAAATATTCACAAAAATCCTCCAATATATTGAAGTGCTTCTCAAAAACACTGGGGAGAAAAGCCCTTATCTTATGCTTGGGGTCATAACATTTCCTAGCAGTGTACAAGCCCAACTTCAAATAAATTAATTCATCGCAAACAACCTTACCTCCTTGAATGTGTGGACAACAAAAGGCTCCTAGCTTCATCAGAATCTTATGGCACCCAGTTTTATGTTTGTTGCTAAACTAGAGATTCATAGCCAAGGCTTGATAAATAAATTCCATTAAAATGATCCTATCCCCACAACATCTTGGTAAAAAAAGGGGATGACCCTCAAAACCTGCTATCCTGAAGTAAGTGAATGTGGGGTACTTGATAAACCAATGTCCCCACTCATTCACAAAAGCCATTGCCTCCCTACTAAGTCTATACCTAGAATCACCATTAAGATTGTTAATTATAACATAAAGAAAGGCATCATTCACCCTTATATAATATTGCTTTGAAGCCTGCAAGGTGAGCTGATTATAATACTCCCATACCTTATTCTGTCCTTGGGATTCTCCTAATACACCCACTGTTTGAAGTCTGGAAAAGATCCCTACTCGGGCTGCTACATAGACAACATAGGATGTCATAAATTAACATTTAGTTTCTCTCACCTATATCATTTGATTGTGAATACTATCAGAAACTATCATTGACCAATCAAACTATTGCCTCCCATCCAAAATAGCTTGGATGAAAGGAAACATCCATTCCTTAAATAGTGAAGCATCCCTTTTCCCAAACACTCTCTAAAGAAACATGATTATATCTCGAATTTCTTTGCTAAAATCTTCCCTTTTAGGCTATTCTAGAAGCTTGGTCAGAGACTTCTTGTCCACTCTCATCCAGGTCTTATTAATGTGGAGTCTATTTCTCTCCTTGGTATCACTCTGAAGCTTGAGAGCCTATGCCTCATTTAGTAGCCTAGGATTCTTAGGATCATGTAAATGAAACAAGAATTCAATCATTTGAGTTGTGAGGTCAATGATGACATTACCCTTCACATCCACACACTGCCTAGTAGCAGGGTTATATGCTCTAGCTACTGCAAGAATCAACCTTGGACATTAAATAAATAGGGGGAAGAGTCTAACGTGTGCCAACCTGGATTGAACAATCCTTTCAGTCCTTCCTGTCATCTGCTCTTCAATGAATGTCTCCTCATGCAACTCTTCATAGTTGAAAGGACCCAAGTCAGTGTCAGTTATGTTAGTCCAGTAGGAGTCAATTTTGCTGGCAGTGAGCACAACCTCCCTATGCTTACACCTCAAGGTATACAGGAGCTGCTCTACTTTGATCTTCTTTGGGCTAACTCCTTCCCATGAAGTTTCACTTGGTTGGCTCCTTTGAGAGGCCTCATCCGATGCTCCAGATATCTTCTAATTCCTACAAAAATTATCTATATTAGGTGGAAAAAGAACTTGTAAGTTAGTCAATAATATAATCCCTTCTTCATCCTCTTAAGATAACATTTGGTCAAACTACACCTCTATCGGAGGTGGGACCAGGATGCATCAGGCATAGACAATATTTCATATCATATAGTGAAACTGGGATCAGAACTAGGAATGGATTGAAAAAGTGTCAGAAGGGGAATGGGAACCGGACTATGAAAGGTGTCGAAGGTGGGACTGGGATGGGAATTGAACCAGAAACAAAAGATAGTTCCTAATTTCAACATCCTCCCCGCATTCACTTCCTATAATGAGTAAAGATTGATTAGAACCGAAAAGGGTTTGAGGTGAGATAGGGATTGGTTCCAAACTTGGAATAAAAGATAGTTCCCAAGTTCAACTTCCTCCCCGGATCCACTTCTGTCCAGAGTGGAATAAATTCACCCAATGAAGAGTTCCTCAAAACAAGATGGTCAAATGAGCCCCAAAACCCTAAGTCATATGGGTCCCAGTGAAAACTAGAAATAGCATGACCCAAATCCCCAACAACTCCTCCATATAGAAATCATTAAAACCATGAATAGGTTAAATCGTGAAAACCCTAATTCAGTTGATACCCTATTTCCAAAAACTAGGCCACAACGAGGAACCAATACGAAGAACCTGAAATGAAAGTGATAAAACCAGAACAAGGTTTCAAAATAGAAAAACATTAGCTAAGCAAGGAAACCCCTTAAAAATTGCAACCCTATTCAAAACCAGAGCATGACAAATGAACCTTTTCATGAAAGCAACAACCAAACAAATGACAAAACCAAAAGAAATGACAATGACAAACAACACCAAACAGAATAGAATGAAAAAGAAACACAAGCAAACAAAAAAAAAAAGACCAAAATAAATACAAACAAAAGGAACAAAAACACAAAATAAAACTTCCCATGAAAATGTTAAAATGACACAAGCGAAAGAAAAAATGAGAGAAAGAAAAACAAAAGGAACCTACCTATAAACACCCCTTAGGATTGACTAGGAATTCGCAATGATTTGCTCCATAATTCACCCCCACAATCAAATCAATTCTCTTGAGAGTTTCCTGGCCATACTTTTCTTAAGCAATTTGCATGATAATAACAATGAGGTAATTTAAGCATAATTAAGCCTTTAATCATTAATTCAAGTGTGCAAATAGGATACATTAAATGCCATAAATGTGGTTGATCGGGGGCAGAGCAAACAACGTGATCTGATAGTTAAGTTAGGTCAATAGAACATAAAAAGGTAAGGTGAAGTTGGAGCTGGGTCAGAAATAAGATAGAGAAACTACAAAAGTTCCATATTTCACTTCCAACCCCAATTTTGCCTCCGACAAAAGAACCGACCGAAAACAACAAACGAAGATGAGCACAGGGACAAAACTGAAATGGAACTTTTTCAAAGTTCAAAGTTCCATTCTGGTTCCAGATCTGGTCCTGACAAAAGAAAAGAACAACACAAGAAAAAATGAGCGGAAGCGGAGTGAGAACGGAAACAAAGAATTGAAACATTTAAAACTTCTCACTTGAGTTCCAATCCCAATTCCAATCTTGTGCGAGCAAACAAACACAACACAAGGAAATGAACAACAAACAGAAGGATAGACCAACCCAAGAGTTAGTCAAAAACAACCAACAAAAAAAAATGAAACAAAAGAGAAAGTAGAGTCGGAGTCAAAACCATATCTAAAATAGAAACGTTGAAATAGTTCCATGTCTAGATTTGGTTCTAGACCCGCCTCCGAAAGAACAAAGACAAACTTAGGAGCAAAAAAAAAGAACTCCTAAGACCGAACAAACAACCAAAACAAAAGAAAAGTGGGATCCATTTTGTTCCAAAATAAAATAAAATGGGGTGGTTATGCAAGGCATAACAAATGGCAACTCGGCTAGGGAAAATGGTTTACTCATTTTTAAGATATTGAAGAACTCAATCACCCCAAAACTTATAATTCATGAGACATGTTAACTTAAGTGTGATCAGGATATTTAAGTAAAGTTGAGCTGGAATCTTAGATGTAGAACCAACATTAAACTACTGCTGGAATCTGAGTGTGTGCATGCTTAAGATGGATCCTTCTTTATCTGAGCTTTCCCCACTCCTAGACAACTATATCTACGATCTAGGCTACATGGGTTGATTCCTTCAACTATCATGCAATAGAATCCTGGGCATTGCTCCGCTACCAGCTAAGCATCGATAGCCCTGATGAAGATACCTCTAGTTCTCTCAAAGCATTGCTCTACTTCTAGTCAGGTGTACATAGCCCCAATAGAGACACTTGAATTACCCATTTACTATTGATTTTTCCTTTATTGTAGTGCTTCTCTTCTTTTTTTTTTGGTCTCTTTTATAGGCCTTACTTGTAAAAATTCTTTTCAAAAACCTCCTCAATACAAAGACTTCAATAGTCTGAGATGTGGGTTGAGAACTACAATGGATCTGATGATAGTTTTGGGGAAACAGATTTTTCACTTGGATCAAAGATATAATCACCCTAAGATGAATAGGAACTTTGTAGTTGGATGTTTTATCTATTTTGTGACAGATTTCAATGATAGTTTAGGAAGTTATCTACAATATACCTTACTCCTAATAACCTTTAGACTCATGCTAAAATGACCATAAGGCATGAGCTTTAGAACAAAATATTTCGACACATATCCCCAAAAATGCCTAAACCAATTTCTCTCCTAGTGCCCAAAGCATTCTTTGAATAACAACCCCAATGTTTTAAGATGAAAAGAAAAGAGAATCCATAGAGAAGACAAAGACAGGCACAAAACAAAAAGGGAAACAAAAAGAAAGAAAGAAGCAACAAACAAACAACAAAAAAGGAAGCAAAGAAACAGTAATTACATAAAATACATATATACAACCAATTAAGAAACTCAAACTTGATGAACCAAAGTAATGCTTGAGAAACTGCCCATTGACTGGCAATGGAATAGGTTCTCCTATCAAGGTGCTCAAATAAAAAGATTTCTCACCCAAGATCTCAGCTACTTCATATAGACCTAGCCAGAGTTTATCAAAATTTTCATGATCACCCTTTTTCTCCTTGGCCTTGTCCCACAACAACACCAGATCTAAGATTCTGAATGCCTTAATCTTAGCTCTTTTGTCAAACCAACATTTTACAACAGCCTGATGCTTGAAAAACTATTGTAGAGTAGCATCTCTCTATTCTTCCATGTTTAACAAGTTATTTAATCTCACCTCAATCTAGTCATCTCTCATATAAAACTCCTACATGAACTTAAGAATAGGTATATGTAAGTGTACGGGAAAAATCAGATCTTTGCCATAAACTAGTTTAAAAGGGGAACTTCCTAGGGAAACCTTAATACAAGTTCGATCTACCCATAAGGAAAATCTCAACTGGGTATGCCAGTCCCTAAGATTACTTTCAAGTAATTTCTGTATTACTTCTAATAGATTCTTGTTAGTAGATTCCGCTACACCATTTCCCTGAGGATAGTAGTTAGAGGAATACTTTAAGATAATTTTATGCTCATAAGCCCATTGTATAAATTCAACAAATGAAAAGCAGGGCCATTATCACATACTAGAGCGAATGGGACTCCAAACCTGGTAACAATGTTCTCAGTGAGAAATTTGATAACCACCTCAGTGGTTTTGTTCTTGCATGGTTCAGCCTCAGTCCAATGGGTGCAATAATCTATAGAAGTTAGGTGAATTTGTGTCCTACAGAAGAATTAGAATTAATAATCCAATAAAGTCCAGTGCCCATTGGTAAAATGGTCTTACGTCATATACTGGTTGTAGAGGCATTGTTGGATTACGCTCCTTTGATGCAGAAGTCTGACATGTATGACATGTCCTAACATGTTGATGTGCATCCCTGAACACATGGGGCCAATCATATCCTAATCTAGGGATTTGGTGAGCCAAGGAATCTACTAACCCATGTCTTTTGCCATGCCTACCATGGAATTCAGCCATGGCACGCCTAGCTTCCTGCTAGTCCAAACATCACAGGTACACCCCCTCATAATTTCTTTTGTATAGAGCCCCTCCTTTGAGCATGTAATTATCACTCTTCATCCTTAGTGCCCTCCTATGGGTAGCATTCATTCCTTTTGGGCATCTGTTATTTAGAAGGAAGAAGATCAAGTCAGTATACCATGGGTCCTTGGTAAATAAGTGCACCGTATATTACTGACAAGTAATATTCTTTTCAACCTCTTCCATGGCCTTTGATAAACCTTGTCCTCAGAAAAGTTTCATTGGATGGATTTCTAAACCATACACTTGTAGGATAGCCATCCATTTTCCTCTTCTTTCCCATAATTCGCTTTACATAAGGAGAGATTTAATCGCTGGATCAGGCACTATATCAACGACTTGGCTTCTCAAAATGTAATGCTTGAACTTCTTTACTACTTGTACCAATGCAAAGGCCTATTTTTTCCAAGGGTGGGCATCTGAATTCAGCATTCTTAAATGGTAGATCATGAAAGCAATTGGTCTTTCATCTCCTTCACCTCTGTGTTGTGTTAGGACTGATGCACATGAATGATCAGATGCAAATGAATAAATATAAAAAGGCTTTAAGTAATCTGGGTTGGTCAAGACTGGTGCCTCAGATATTGATTGCTAGATTTACCAAAATGCAGATTTAGCCTCATTGCTCCATTCAATTTTAGCATCTTTCTTCATCATTTTGTTGAGGGGTTTAACAATTTTTGTAAACTCAGTTATGAACTTCCTTACAAAATTAATCCTCCCGAAGAAGGACCTCATCTCCTTCTTACTGCCCGGCATCATTAATTTCAAAATAGCCTCAACTCTGTCAGGATCTATGGATATCTCCTTTTTCTGATATCACATGCCCTAGAAGTTTCCCTTCATAAACTCCAAAGACACACTTCTTGGGATTTAGAGATACTCCATAGTTGATACATCTTTTGAGGACCTTTGCCAAATCAGCAACATGATCCTTTCTTTTTCTTGGAAAATTTGTTTCAAGTCATCTACATATAAGATAATACACTTACCTATCAAATATTTAAAGGCCACATCCATTGCGCGTTGAAAGGTAGCTCCAGTGTTAATGAGGCCAAACGGCATGCGTCGATAGGAAAATGTCCCCCACTTTGTAGTGAAGGCAGTCTTCATCCTGTCTTCATGACTGACAAGCACTTGGTTATAACTAGAATAGCCATCTAAGAATGACATCATTTAGGATCCATTAATAGTTTGTAACACCTCATCGAGAGAAGGAAGTGGATAGTTATCCTTCTCTGAGGCTTTATTCATGTTCCTAAAGTCAACACACAACTTGATCTCCCCAGTTTTCTTACACACTAGAACTAGATTGGCAACCCATGTGGAGTTCCTTACTGGGAAGATGATTCTCGCCGATAAAAGTTTTCGCACTTCCTTCTGTATCAATGGTTTGATCAAAGCATTGGCTGGGTGCTACTTTTGATGAAAGGGCTTGGCTTCTGGCTTTAGCAGTATTGTGTGTGTGATCACAGAGGTGTCAAAAGTCTTCAAATCTTCATATCTCTAGGAAATTTCTGCAATATCTTCTTTCAACACCTTGATTATTTCATTTATGATCTCCTCAGGGCAGGTCTTGCCTATAAGGACATTCCTTTTGGGACTCGAATTAGCTAGATTAATTGATTCGTACTTCCCTCCTTCACTTTATGTTGGCACTCTCTCTCGAGCCTAAGGATCAGAATAAAATATCCTTTCTAAGGCTACCATCCCCTTGGGGATGTTGTTACTCTTTAAGTTCATTATTCCTTCGGTATCACAACCTTCAGGGTCCCATTCTTCCTGATCTCTATCTGATTCATCTATGATCTGCCCTTCAAAGACATCTAAACTTGCCAAGAAGGCAAGTATGTGTTGGTCATCCTCGAAGACTTGAAAATTCCTAACATTATTAGGAACTGCTAGGATTGAAACTAGCTCAACTAAAAATATTTTCAATTTGGAGTCCTACATAGGCTCCAAAGTACTAGCAGTAACTGCCAAAACATCTGCAATATGATTTTTTCCCCTAGGAATCAAGGTAATTCCAAAAGTGTCAAAGTTATCTATCAAATTCTAAACCCTATTTTTGTATGTAGCCAATCTTTTATTATGGAAAGTATATTGGCTATGAACCTATTTGATAATAACTTCAGAGTCCCCCATCACCATAAGGGATGTGACCTTCTTTTGATGAGCAAACAATAAGCCCCTAGCAAGTGCTTCGTATTCTGCCACATTATTTGTGCAACCAAACTGTAGCCTATAGGAAGCAAATTAAGTCTTTCCCTTTGGATTCGTTAATTCCACCCCTGCTCCACTTCCTAATTTGGACTTAGAGCCATCAAATTTCAGAATCCACAATTGATCTAGGGTAGGGATCTACTTCTTTTTATGACCTACAATCTTTTGCTTCATAAAAATACTTAGCGACTTAGACTAGTGTTGATCATTAGTATTTGGAAGTAACTGGGGGCACCGTTCATCAAAAGATTCTCCTGGATTAAAAATTTGTTCAGGAAGTGATTATTGAACTTGACCTTGAGCTAATTCATGATTGGGTACTTGAGTCACCAATGCCCTGGGCATTGGAAGTGTTTCCGGGGTAGGTGTATTTATCATAGATTGAGACTCCTCAGTCTCTAGTGGTAATTGAGAAAATAGAACCTGAGTCTACTCGAGTTGAGGGAATGATTCCCTCTGAGCAAATCCAACTCTTGTAAGGATGGTTGCATCCTTAGCTTGAAATGAAAATTCATTAGTAGGGGTCTGGGGTTGGCATTCACCAGTCTCTTCTACTGAGGAGACATGTTTTAAAATGTCTACACAGGGTTGGAAAGTTAATTCAGAGTGATTTTGGTAATGCACCCTACACTAGTTAGGAAGTAGGAGACTCCACATATTGACCTCCTCTCCCAGTACCATCCTATCCTGATGTAACTTCCTTGTTAGGACTTACTGATTAACAATGATCATTGGGTCATTTTGCTATGGAAAGGGTGAGTCATCAGTATGAAATACTGAAAAAGTCATGATCTCCTCTTGCTTGTAAACTCCTATCTCGATTTCAAAATAGGCTACTTCATTAGGGGAGTCATACTCTGTAATCATATGTTTGAGCTTGCACTCACTTTCAATTCTTATTTGAATTGCAATCCCTTTCCAGAGTAGCTACATGTGTGAGAAGTCCAAAGACAAATATCACCCTAGACTTTTCATCAAGTCTCTGCTCAAGAGCATCCCATAGGTTTTTGGGATATCTGCGACTTGGATATCAACATAAGTTTGGATCCTTGGGTCAGATCCAATCTGTACATGTATATTATTTAGTTCTCCTACCACATTAACTTTCATCTTACCAATTAGATGACCTTTTTATTTGTCTGCAGTGGGCTTAGACCTAACTTCCTACAAATGGAAAATGGCATCACGTTCCTCAATGCCCCAAAATCTAGCAGACAATTATGTAAATTCTTTCCAAAGATTCTTAAACTTAGCAAGAAAGGTGGAGTACCAGCCTTACCTTTGTAGAGAGCTGCATTCATCTCATTAGTAGGAGTCACCTTATCTCTTTATTTTGACCTATCTGCTTCCCACAAGGATTTCAACAAAATCTCTTTTTGAGCAGGGCACCATTTTAAAACATCAAAGAATGACATTGAAGTCTTCTTCCTCTGCATCTTTGTAACAAAATCAAATTCTGAATCATTCCTAACCTGATATTTAGGAATTGAAAATGCACTACCTTTATTATGAGAATATGATGGTCCCTTTGGTGGAGATGGATTATTATCAGCATTCTGATTTGGGGGAACCATGTTGTTAGGAGGGGTAGAGGTCGTGAATGGTCCTCTATTCTGATTTCTAAGGAAATGGCCTCCCTTGGTTTGGAAGTCTTGGGTGTCATAGACATCCTCCACTACTTCATTGTCTTCCTGGTTGGGAAATGGAAGTTATTCCTCAAATATATCATATGCTATGGCAATATTCTTTGAGCCACTAGATTTGTTGGATGCACCTTGGAACAGAGCATCAGCTTGGGCTATCTTAACTATTTTTACCATCTTTTGGAAATTTACCTAAGAATGGATCATAGTATCATGTAGCCTACACCATTTGGTCATTAGGTTGAGGTCTACCACATTAGTAGTGTGTGGTTTTCCATCTCTTGCTTGATAATTGTGGGAAACTCCTCCATTATTGGGTCCAGTATTCCATGGCCCATTATTGCTAGGCCTTTGATTGTATCCTCTATTCCGATTCTAATAGTTTTTATTTGAGGAGTTTTGGTTCTAGAAGTTCCTATTGGTGTTCTAGTTGGTATTATAGTTTTGACTAAGATTTTTGTTTGGATAACCACCCTGGTTAGAGTATCCCCCCTGATTCTGAAAACCCTGGTTCTAGTTATTACGGGGATTTTGTCTAAGCTGAGCCATGTCATTAGACATCTAAGATAGTGTCTTTTTAAGAGTCTCCATCTCATTGGTTAGTTGGAGAATCTTTTCACTTTCTATATTTTTCACAGCAAAATATGGATTAACTGAAGTTGATCCTCCAACTTGATTTTGGTAATTTTGATTTTGCTGGGAGGAATCCTAGGGACCATTATAAAAAAATGGCAAGGGAGGTGATCCTTGGAATTTAGACATGGGTCCGTATTGGGAATAGGACATCCTTGGGACTGTATTGAATAGAAGGGGAGGGGGATTGGACATTGGGTATCCTAAAGGAGGGAGAACTCCTCCTAGACTCCCAGATTGTAGACTGATCTATTGTTGCAACTGAATGGTGAGATGATACACCTTATTTAGAGAGTTAGTTTCATTAGCACTATACGTCCTTTTCAAGAATAAGCCAATCAAAGGGTCTACTGCCCTCAAGTATGCCAAAATGGAAATGTTCTCAGCCACCAGGTAAGGATCTTGCAACCTTTGGTACATTCTATAGAACCTGGTGTTGAACAGAGGGAGCAGTTCATGGTGCTCCTTCCTTATGGTGCCAAACTGGTGGTAAAGGATAGTAGGGTCTACATAAACCCTGAACTAGTTGATGAAGGCATTCTCTAAATCTGTCCAACTTAAAATGGACCCTTGGGGTAAATTCAGGTACCAGTTATATGCCATGTCCCCCAATGAGTAGGGGAAAAATCTGCATACAACATCCTGATGGGCCACCTGATCATGGGTACAAGCATCTTTAAATGCCTATATGTGCTCTTCAACACTTCTTGACTCCCCATACATAAACTTAGGACAAAACCTCTCTGGGTTCTTTAGGAGATCATGTATGCCACCAGGGATAGTCCCTAATGGTGAAGGGTTATTAGTGAAGTAAGCCATAAGTCTTGGCAGTGATATAGGTGGAGCTGGTTGTGGAATGGGTGAAAGTGGTGTAGGTGGATTTGGTGGAAACCCAAGTGGGGTGAGTGGTTGTGATAAAGGTTGGATCAAGACTCTAGGAGCCCAGGGCCTATGCCCAATAGGGGTTTGGAGTTCAACAAATAATTTAGGATTCTGAGAAGATCTAAGAACTCTCTCATACCTACCTGGTGAAAATGACCCAATGCGAGCCATCTTGTCCTTCAGGCCCTCCTAGTGCGAGATCTATTGATGGTCAAAATAGCATAACAACATTAAACAGGATATTACTATTCTATTTCTCCTGAAAGAGAAAGACAACATATACTGAATTAACTCCCAAGGTCTTGGTAATCGGTTCTCGATTATGCTGATTTCACTCAATGGTCAATATGATTGTAATGTTCAAGGGGCCTTTGCTGGTAGTAAAGAACAAGAATGCATAACATCAAGTAGTCTACATTTGGGGGTTTTAAATAAAAGAAAAAGATATAACAGAGCTTTAACGAAACATGAATAAAATCCTTATGTATCTAGACATGCAGATAAATAATGAGTGTTCATTCTACCTAACCACAACTACAGCAAGATGCAATCCATACAATCAACTACACTACTACATACATCCATAACACTACTTTAGATATTATCAAAATTCACTAACCTTACTCCAAATAAATCATTCACTCATTATCCAAACCACGGATCAAATGAACACCATAACGATTTGATTCACAGATAATCCAATGATATGACCTTGAATCTAGTTCCTTCTATTGACTTTCATCAAATAAAGGAAAATTAAGCACAACAAAACATTGGCATATGGATTAATCCTATATCATTAACCTTATCAAAATGGATCCAAACTTTGAAAATCATCAGATGAAAACGTATGAAAATTGTAAAATAATCAAGCCTTTTACTAAACTATTCAAAGTATCTTTTCTAAAACATTGAAAATCCTAGATCTAGTTTCTATCTTCTATCCTTAGGTGGATGATCTTTCTTCAATTAGCCAACTTTTAAAAAATGGATTCTAATGGTACATGTAGATTGCCACATGCACAAATTTCTCAATCATTAATCAAAATCCACAATCCATGGAGTTGAAACTAAACATCAAAGTGGACTCAAGAATCCCTACTTTTAAGGTTGATTACTTTGTTATACAAAAAGGAAATTTTGATACTCCAAGAGGAAGATGAAACCCATGGATCAAACTTAGAGTAGAGCTCATGTCAACATTCATAGAAAGAGGAGAAGAATAGATGGAGTGGGACACCAAGAGTTAGTCACTCTTACACTGAATGCTCTTTAATGTACTCGTCATAACTAGAGAATACATGTAGAAGAGTTTCCAAATATGGCCCATCCAACCAATCACCTTCAAATTTGATTCTTTGAAACTCCACAGAAACCAAACTTTGTGTCTCCTTTAGCTTGATTAGCTCCTTCTTGGAAGTTCTCACCTTCTCTCAAATATCCATAAATTTATCTAATAATAAATTTTCCCCATCATCTCCTTTCTGCATGATTTCCTCAAACCTGCCCCTCCATTTCTCCCTTAATTTATCCAAAGATAGGACTTCTTTATTGGAGGAATCTAAGTTAATCAAAATGGCTACAACTGCTTCTAACTCAGTCATTTGTTGATTCAAATCCTTACTCATTTCCTGGACTTCTCTTGATGTCCATGCTTAGCCCTAGACTTGTATCATATGATACTCATGGTTTTCTCCACAAAGTCTTCATCACCAAGCTCAAGAATTAAAAATTCTATTAAGGTAGATTTGGGCACTTTGCTAACATCTTCTAGCCTTTTCACATATTCATTGTATTGATTATCTTGCTTGTCCAAATCCTTAGTTTGATAGTCTATATTTTCTACTAGTTCAAGAGTAGCTTTATGAATCCTAGAGCCTTCAACAAGAACATCATCAACCTCCCCATTGAGCTTATCCAACCATTTTTCCATTATCCCTACCTTGCTTTTCATCTGAATCAAATCATTAGCTTCCCTCTTTGTTAAAAAAACTGGGGATTTAAGAGGAGCAACCTGTTGAGAAACGGGACTAGAAAAATCCTTCAAGAAACCATGGAGCTGATCTAGTTGAGCGTTGAGCTCATCCTTCCTTTTCTTGTACTTGATCATCCAGGTTTTGGTTAAAGAAGCCACAATATCAATCAAACTCGTTTGTTGATTTCTTGTAGGCTTTCCCAAATTTACTACCCCCAACTAATAATCAGTGACTTGTATATCATCACAGTTCTTCTCCATTATGGGAATGGCACATTCACTAATGATCTCCCCAACATCAGTGAACCTAGTGGAGTTAAGAGCCCGAGACTTCTTCTTTGGCTTATCCTTCCCAATTTATTTCATCATTTCTTCCCAGTTCAACGGTTGTGGTAGAACAACTTGTTTTCTCTCCAAATCCAATTTTTTCCAAGTAGGGACAATAGGGGTAGTGGCTATCTGGGATGAAGAGGAAGCAACAGTGGTGGAGGTCAAAGGTTGCAACAATGTAAGATTTGGTTGAGAATCAACCTCATGCACATTTTGTTGATCAGTTTGCTCATTTTCCTATGCTAGCTTTTCTGCTTCTTCTTCATCCTTTTGATCTTGCAGCCTTTTAGCCTCCAACTCCTTTCTTAAGCATTCCTCCTCCTCTTTCTTCTTTTCCAAAATTTCATCTTAATGCCTTTTGAATTCTTCAATGTAGTCCCATGCTTCCTTGGAATTCTTTGCATGTTCAACAATCTCAACAGCCTCTCTTTCCCTTTTTAGGCATTCTTGCTCTTCCCTTTTCCTATAAGCTTCTTCATGTTATTTGAGTTTAGCTTCAATAGCTTCCTTTCCTCTCCTTTACTAAGCTTTTTCTTCTTCAAGATCATGAATTTTCTGTTGCAATATTAATCTATCCCTTTCTTCTTGAAGTTTGAGCTCTTGCTCCTTTAGTTGATGTTGTTGAACTAACTCATCGACCTTCACTTTATCTTTCGACTCCTACTTAGTTGCCAACTCGGATTGTGCTCTGGCTTCTTCTTCCTATTGGTTAGCTAATGCCTCAGCTTGTGTCTTGGCATCAACTTCCCTTTTAGCATCCTCAAAGAGCTTCCATTGATCCTCTTTAGTTAGAATGTGCTCAGTCTCCCCATCATCTATTATATACAAAGATGCCAAAGCTGGATGTTCTTTATTAGATGTCATCTTCTCTGAATCCATTTCTATATTATGTATTTCCACCTCACCCTCCATTTGCTTCAAGACTTCTACTTCACCATGGAGATCTCCCTTGGGTGATTATTGACCTAACTCTTGTGCCTCAAAAGGCTGAGTAGGTACCCCTCCTACAATGGATGTAGAAATACCCTCCTTCGTAATGGTTTCATCTTCTTGTCCCTCTGGAAGATCCTGAGGAACCACCTCCTCTTCTTGTGCACTAGAAGGCATAAAATCTAAAGGCTCCTTAGGTGCCATCCTTCTCTTTTCCATTTTGTATCCTTGGGTGGTACCTTTAGCCTTTCTCTTTTTGGAGGATGTAGCTGCGGCCTTATTATCCCTTAAACTTACAAATTGAATACTCCTATCAAGCACGAGTCTTGCAATCTACATTATATCAATAGTCTCATCAGCATCCCAATTTATTGTATCAAGATCCTTAGTTCCAATCTTCTCTGCATTATACCCTAGATCCAAAACTATCCCATCATAAGAAAATGTGTCAGGAATATCTTCCTTTATCCCAAACTCAATCATGAGTGGGATAGGTATCCTCTCATAATTCCTTCTCCTGAGATCATAATCATCTTGCAAATCTTCCCAAAAATCCTCCAATATATTGAAGTACTTCTCAAACACACTAGGGAGCAAAGCCCTCATCTTATGCTTGGGGTCATAACATTTCCTAGCAGTGTACAAGCCCAACTTCAAATTAATTAATTCATCACAAACAACCTTACTTCCTTGAATGTGTGGACAACAAAAGGCTCCTAGCTTCATCAGAATCTTATGGCACCTAGTTTTATGTTTGTTGCTAAACTGGAGATTCACAACCAAGGCTTGATAAATAAATTCCATTAAAATGATCCTATCCCCATAGCATATTGGTAACAAATGGGATGACCCTCAAAATCTACTATCTTGAAGTAAGTGAATGTGGTATACTAGATAAACCAATGTCCCCACTCATTCACAAAAGGCATTGCCTCCCTGCTAAGTCTATAACCAACATCACCATTAAGCTTGTTAATTATAACATAAAGAAAGGCATCATTCACCCTTCTATAATATTGCTCTGAGGCCTACAAGGTGAGCTGATTATAATACTCCCATACCTTCTTCTGTCCTTGGGATTATCCTAATACACCCACTGTTTGGAGTCTAGGAAAGATCCCAACTCGGGCTACTACATAGACAACATAGGAGGTCATAAAGAAACATTTAGTTTCTCTCACCTTTATCATCTGATTGTGAATACTATCAGATGCTATCATTGAACAATCAAACTGTTGCCTCCCGTCACAAATAGTTTGGATGAAAGGAAACATCCATTCCTTAAATAGCGAAGCATCCCTTTTCCCAAACATTGTCAAAAGAAACATAATTGTATCTCCAATTTCTTTGCTAAAATCTGCCCTTTTAGGCTAGTCTAGAAGCTTGGTCAGAGACTTCTTCTCCACTCTCGTCCAGGTCTTATTCATGTGGAGTCTATTTCTCTCCTTGTTATCACTATAAATCTTGAGAGCCTCCGCCTCATTTAGTAGGCTAGGATTCTTATGATCAAGTAAATGAAACAATAATTTAATCATTTGAGGTGTGAGGTCAATGATGACATTACCCTTCACATGCACATACTTCCTAGTAGTAGGGTTATATGCTCCAGCTACTACAAGCATGAACTTCAGACATTGAATAAATATGGAGAAGAGTGCAACATGTGCCAATGCAGATTGAACAATCCTTTCAGTCCTTCCTATGATTTTCTCTTTAGTGAATGTCTCCTCATGCAACTCTTGATAGTTGAAAGGACCCAATATGGTGTCAGTTATGTTAGTCCAGTCAGAGTCAATTTTTCTAGCAATGAGCACAACCTCCCTATGCTTACACCTCAAGGTATACGAGAGCTTCTCTACTTTGATCTTCTTTGGCCTAGCTGCTTGCCATGAAGTTTCACCTAGCTAGCTCCTTTGAGAGTCCTCATCCGATGCTCCAGATATCTTCTAATTCCTACAACAATTATTTGTATTAGGTGGACAAAAAATGTCTAAGTTAGTCAATGATATAATCCCTGCTTCATCCTCTTAAGATAAAATTTGGTCAAACTATGCCTCTATTGGAGGCAGGACCAGGATGCATCAAGCATAGACAATGTTTCACATCATATAGCAGAACTGGGATCAGAACTGGAAATGCAGTGCAAAAGTGTCAGAAGCGGAATGGGAATTAGACTATGAAAGGTGTCAGAGGTGATATTGGGACGAGAATCGAACCAAAAACAAAAGATATTTCCCAAGTTCAACTTTCTCCCCAGATCCACTTCTGACAAAGAGTAAAGATTGATCAGAACTGAAAAGGGTCAGAGGTGAGACCAAGACTAGTTCTGAACTTGGAATAAAATATAGTTCCCAAGTTCAACTTCCTCCCTAGCTCCGCTTCCAGCCAGAGTGGAATAAATTTACCCAATGAAGAGTTCCTCAAAAGAAGATGGTCACATGAGCTCCAAAACCCTAAGTCATATGGGCCCCAACGGAATATAGAAATACCATGACCCAAATCCCCAACAACTCCTTTGTACAGAAATCGTTAAAACCATGAACAGGTCAAACCATGAAAACCTTAATTCAGTTGATACCCTATTTCCAAAAACTAGGGCACAACGAGAAACTGGTACGAAGAACCCAAAACAAAAGCGATAAAACCAGAATAGGGTTTCAAAACGGAAAAAACATTAGCTAAGCGAGGAAACCCCTTCAAAATCGCAACCCTAGTCAAAACCAGAGCATGACAAATGAACCCTATCATGAAAGCAACAACCAAACAAATGACAAAACCAAAAGAAATGACAATGACAGACAACACCAAATGGAATGGAATGGAATAGGAAAAGAAGCAGACAAAACAAAAAGGAAAGAAACAAATATGAAAAAAAGGAACAAAAACATAGAATAAAACTTCCCGTGAAAATGTTAAAATGACACAAGTGAAAGAAAAAATGAGAGAAAGAAAAAAAAAGGAACCTACCTCAAAATGCCCCTTAGGATTGACCAAAAATTCACAATGGTTCACTCCGCAATTCACCCCCACGATCAAATCAATTCTCTCGAGAGTTTCCTGGCCGTAATTTTCTTAAACAATTTTCATGATAATAACAATGAGGAAATTTAAGCATAATTAAGCCTTTAATCATTAATTCACACATGGAAATAGGCTACATTAAATGCCATAAATGCGGTTGATTGGGGGTGGAGTGAATGACATTATCAGATAGTTGAATCAGGTCAATGGAACATAAAAAGGTAATGCAGAGTCAGAGCCGGGTTAGAAACAAGATAGAGAAACTACAAAAATTCCATATTTCACTTCCCACCCCAGTTCCGCCTTTGACAAAAGAACTGACTAAAAAAAAAAGGAGACAAGAGCAGGGACAAAACTGAAATGGAACTTTTACAAAGTTCAAAGTTCCATTTTGGTTTCGGATCCAGTCCAGACAAAAGCAAAGAACACAAGAACAAATGAGCAGAAGCGGAGTTGGGACAAAAACAAAGAATGGAAACATTGAAAACTTCTCACTTGAGTTCCAATCCCGATTCCAATCCCGCGCGAGCAAACAAACACAACACAAGGAAATGATCAACAAATAGAAGGATGAACCAACCCAAGAGTTAGTAAAAAACAACCAACAAAACAAAAACGAAACAAAAGAGAAAGTGGAGTCAGAGTCAGAATCATATCCAAAATAGAAACATTGAAATAGTTTCATGTCTAGATTTGGTTCCAGACCCGCCTCCGACAGAACAAAGACAAATGTAGGAGAAAAACCAAAGAACTCCTAATACCCAAAAGCAACCAAAACAAAAAAAAGGGGGGACCCATTTTGTTCCAAAATAAAATAAAATGGGGTGGTTATGCAAGGCATAACAAATATATTATCAAGTTTCATGAGAAATATATTCACATCACTCTTATGTAAAAGATCAATGCTATAAACATTAATATTTGATCCATTATCAATTAGAGTATATATAATTCTCGAATCATTAATAATGATACAAATCATGGAAGAATCATATTGGTTTTATATTTTAGGAGGTAATTCATTTTGGGGGAATGGAATGTTCGTGTTTACTGTATTCATACCATCTAAGAATGCTACTACATCATTTGGTTTAATAGAAGGTGGTGCATAAATATTTTTAAAATCCTCTTAGAGCATACCAAGATATGTAGGTGACATTTGAATTAAGTCCCAAAGAAAGTTCTTAGTTAACGTATTATGAAGTTGCTCAACAAGATCATACTCTTCATGATTAAGTTGATGGAAACAAGTTCTGAGGGGAGATATTTTTTTGGAAATGGAATGGAAGTGGGAGTGGTTTGTATTTTCTTAGGCTTTCTATTGTTTTGAGCATTGTATGCATGTGAGGAATTTCATAATATTGTGGTTGCTATGACACATTTTTATGTATATAACTATTTTGAGCATTTTTTTGCAACTTTTAGGATATGACTCTGAGGTTTTGGCTAGATTAAGATTCCTCCTTGATAATGAGAGAAGGTTTATTTTGAGGTTAAGGAAAAGGAGAAGGATGAAAGATTATTCATTTTGATTGGGGACACATTTTGGGAGTGGCGAAAGGAAACATTACGAGAAGATACAAAGTTTAGACAAGAAGCATTGTTTGGTTGATGTCCCCAAGGGTGAGCCAATCAAGTTAGGTAGGATTTTATTCAATTTTGAAGGGAGAAACAAATTTTTAAGTGTAATGCAATGAATTAGGTGAACTGGGGCCAAAATAGCAATGTATAATAGAATTTGGAAAATGTATCACAATATACACTGATTTGAGACTATGACTATATGGGTTTGATATTCCATATAACTCAAAAATTTGCATGATTACCTATTTTATTTATGAAAATTCACTATTTGTAATGAATTATTATTTTTAATGAATTCAAGGGTAGGATGAGGAATGCAATGAAGGCAAGAGGGAGAAATTTTGAATCTACAGAGGATGCAAATGGCAGAAGTGAGGATGAGGAGGACCCAGATGGATTCTTTTGGCGTTGCTCCTCCTTGTTGGGCTTGGTCTGTGGGTTGGTATGCTACGGTGTTGGGTGTGGACTTGGGCGTGGACCTGGGAGCATTTTTTGCTAGTGTAGGAATAAGGATTTGGGCATGGCTGGAGTGGTCTCTTTGGAGGATTCTCAAGGATCTTTTCTGGAGGAGTTGGGTCTAAGTGGTGATTTGTTCTCTTGTTGGCCAATGGATCTAGTGTATTTTATTGGCTGTGGGAGTGACAAGAGTTTTGTTTTGAAATGCATTGAGGAGGTTGGCATGGAAGAAGGCATCAGTGATGGTGTTTTGGTTTGGGAGCAGGCTAAAACCCATTTGCTCTTGGGATCCTCTTTCTTCCTGAGTCTTTGCTCACGTGGTGGTGTTGTGGTCTTTCTTGGTTTCAGATGGAAGTCTCTGGATTGGAGAACAACTTTCTCTATCGTGGTCTTTTCCCTCTATAAGCCTATTGATTTGGTGTCTTACCTTATCTCATGGTGATTCTTTGTTCTTGGTGGAGGCTTTTTTGGTATCTACTATTGTTATGGGGGTTATATTTTTCCTGGTCTATCTATCTGGTTAATTTGGTTATGATTGGTGTTCTTTTATGTCGGCAATTCTTTGTGTCTTGTGTCTAAAGCTTGCGATGAGGATGATGGAGAGGTTGCAGGTGATCCTCCATGGGTCTCTTGGTTGCATTGGTGGAGAAAGAGGTTTTGGTCCCTGGTTGGAGTGTTGGGTGTGGATGTTTGGGCCCTCATCTTGGTTGTGTGGGGGACCCCTATTTCATTTTTTTGTGGTTGTACTTGGAGTAGAGTGTGAGGTCTCTGCTGATTCTACTTCTATGGTGGGCTTGGCTATTTTAGGGGCATGTGGTTCTTGGTATTTGGTTTCTTTGGTCCCTTTCTTGTTTTGGAAGCTTTGGTCTAAGCTTCTTTCTTGGAGGGTTGGTGATGTGTTGTGGGGACTCATTGAGGAGTTTTTTTGTTTCTCTTCTTGTGATGTCCTTTTGGTGACTATTTCCTTGAAGGTTTTGTAGTTGGTGGAGGCTGTGACCTTTTCACTTGTTGGGTTTACTATTCACTGTGAGGTTGCCTTTTGGTTGGTGATGCTACTCTTGATGGAGGAAGAGGCCTTCTTGGGGTAGGGGATTATTGGTCCCCATGTACGTCAGCCATGGGTGATGGTTGAGAATCCATCTATTATGGCTTGGGGCCCCTTGTTTTCGATGATTAATCTGATGAAAGGGTTTGGTTTTGTTTTTTTGAATTTTTGTTCTTCATAGTTTTCTTTTGTTGTGAATTTGTTGAGGTGTGACTTTTGGGTCATGATCCCCCTTTTGGAGATGATGTTTATTCTGTTCAAGGGGGTTTGTTTTCTTCGGATGGCAGTTTTTCTGTGTTGGCTGATGGTTTTTGTGTACTCTATTATGTTTGGTTTTGTCCATGGCTTTTCTTCTCCTTGCATGCTCTAGTGTCCTTC
This sequence comes from Sequoia sempervirens, assembly GCA_007258455.2. Lineage (NCBI taxonomy): Eukaryota > Viridiplantae > Streptophyta > Pinopsida > Cupressales > Cupressaceae > Sequoia > Sequoia sempervirens. Next base: position 78,852 of record VDFB02272932.1, on the reverse strand, counting down.
CTTGTCAAAGGTGGTAATGACTGCCCTCTCTTTTGATGCTCTTTTTGTTTCTATAGTTATTGTCTTCTATGGAGGTGAAGACTTCTCCCATTGAGGTAGAGCCCTCTTCTATTGAGGGGAAGGTGGTTGTTGTTGATCGAATGGAGAGTTATTTTCTCATCTGATTGTTCGTATCGAGGAGGAGCTTGTGTGAGCAGATGAGTGAAGTTGTTAAAGGTTGGGGCTCTCATTTCTCCCTCTCCTATAAAGGGGAGCTCCCTCCTTTTGAGGTGGGATTGGAGTTGGCGTTTAAGGTTAGGTGTTGCTGCATGAAGGCTATTTTGTTTCATTGCTCCATAGTTTTCCCTATGAAAGTGGGTTTTTTGGAGTTCATGGTGTTTCTGATTAGGGGCTTGATGGTGATTTCCACTATCAAGAGGACTATCTCTCTAGGCTTAGGGGTGTTTTATCTGAGTAGCCAGTTTGTTGTTGCCTAGCTGATGCAGGCAAGTCAAATGTTTACTTGAGTTGGGTTTATGGTCCTATATAAAACCAAGTTGAAAAAAGGGTTTCAAGCCCTTTCTTGTTTGTTTTTTGTAGCATTTGTAGTCTTGATAATATTTTAGAGGTTGTTTTGGAGCTACTATTGGTATATGTTTTATTTAATATGTAGCTTGCTTAATCTTGTTCTGGGTTCCAGGTTCCCATCAAAACCTATTTTTTTACCCTTAATCAAAACACTAATATGCTCAAAAAAATTCATGCACTAATATAAAAATGGCTTAAGTTTGATAAAATTTAAATTATTTTAAAAAAGATCGAGAAATGGAAATATTTCTATCTTCTTTTTTAGTGTAACTACACTAGTTTTTAAAAATGTACACTAATTTATGTCTAGTGCTTTGAAAAAAAAAATAGATCCAAGGATATGCAATAAAATTAAGAAGATTAAGTAAGTGTAGGATTTAATGTTTGGTTCACTAAAATATGAAGGGGGAAAAGGGTATGTGCAGGATCATCATGGAAAAAACAGGCCCTTAAGTGGCAATGAAATTTTTAAAAAAATAGAGTTAGGCAACTTGACGTAAAAATTTGAATAAGTTATCTATATTATTTCAAAAATATGTAAGAATAGAATTTGAAGAAAATTGAATGTAGTTTCTAAACTATTAGGTTTATTTAAAAAATCTATTTGGTGAAAATTTGAAGCTTCAATAGTACTTAAATTTCAAGGAAAAAAGAGAAGTAGGTGTTTGTCTAACCACCCTAATCACAATAAAATGATAATATTTTTCTATAATATTTTAGATATAAGTAGAGGACTCATGTCCCAATGTGATGCATATTTTTTTGTAATTTTTGGGTATGTGCATGATCATGATGGGCCAAAAAGTGGCGATATGATGAGTTTTTGTATGGTATGTGCCTGACGACTTTTTTTTACCCAAAATTGATGAAACAAAAAGGGTTTTGAAAGGAGATTATTAGCTTTCCACCAATATAAATTATGTTTTACTTTGAATTTAATAAATAATTATAATTTATTTTCTATTTGAATTACAACTAAATTCCTAATTGATAGGTTGATTGAAAAAAATTTATAGCTTTCAAACAGTATCACATTTTTTGAATCTGAAACATGCGCCACATTCTATACTTTGCATACTATATGATTAAAAAATAAATAAATTAATTTGATGAAGTTTTGACCAAGTTAAGGTGGTTAGACATACAAGTTTTTAATTTTTGAAAAGTTGTAATAAAAAATTCATAATTAATTATTTACTTGGAAAAATTACAAAAGAATATGCATCACATCAGGACATGAGTCCTATACTTATATATAAAATATTATAAAAAATATTATCATTTTATTATGGTTAGGGTGGTCAGAAAAACACCCACTTCTTATTTTTTCCTTGAAATTTAAGTACTATTGCATTGAAATTTCAAATTTTCACCAAATAGATTTAAAAAAAATAAAAACAAACCTAAAAGTTTAAAACCTAAATTCAATTTGCTAGAAAATATATTCTTACATATTTTTTAAATAATATAGATAACTTATTCAATTTTTACATCAAGTTTCCTAACTCTAATTTTTCTATTTTTTTTGCCACTTAAGGGCTTGTTTTTTCCATGATGATCCTAGAAATACCCTTTTTTCCAAGTAAATAATTAATTATGATTTTTTTATTACAACTTAAAAAAATATAAAAAATCGTATGTCTGACCTTAACTTGGTCAAAACTTGATGAAATTCATTTTTTTTAATAATGTAGTGTGCGAAGCATAGAATGTGATACCGTTTGAAAACTATCAATGTTTTTCAATCAACCTATCAATCAGGACTTTTGTCATAATGAAAATAGAAAATGAATAATAATAATTTATTAAATTCAAAGTAAAACATAATTTGTTAATAATTATTTATTAAATTCAAAGTAAAACATAATTTGTATTGGTGGAAAGTTGAGAATCTCCTTTGAAAACCCTTTTTTTTCATCAATTTTGGGTAAAAAAAGGTCATCAGCCAGATACCCATCATATCGCCACTTTTTGGCCCATCATGATCTTGCACATTCCCAAAAGAGATCCTAGATCTAACTAATAGATTAACTCAGATCAATCTTTACTGGCCTTAACATTAGAAGTAAAACTAACAACGATGTTAAAATTGGATAACAACCTAGGAGAGCCATTTTTCTCAAGTTTAGCTCCTTTGTTGACATTAACGTATGTTTAATTTAATGTGAATTTATTGAACTAATTTATTGTAAACACCTACAATGAAAATATGCATCATTTGCATGAATGGAAATAAAAATAGAAAGGAACATGCACATGAAATATGAACTTGAATTTGAGGGACAAGCATGAAGGCACTCTTATCTAGAATTGAGGATTTTTGAATTCTTGAAATAATTTTGTGAAGGTACAATCCTCCTCTACATTTTTCTACACCTTATTGTTGACGAAACTTCTAAATCCAACTTGCACTTGTGAAAAAAAGGGGAAAGGTTGCTGCTTTCTTAAGTCAACCCTTGTTTTGGTGTTTCCATCTCCACAAACAACAAATTATGATGGTAAAGAGGGCTTACCCCAAGCCAGGTAGAGGCCAAATAAATAATAATTGACTATAAAAATGAATGATAATGAATAATATTACCTTAGGTGTGAAATATTTGAGGAAGTGATGTTCACACCATAAGTTGTCACAAACATTTGATTGATGGTTGGTTGAATTTCTTTGATGACCTACAAGAGGTTAGTCAACATAACACAATAGATTGTTGTAGCTAGCATGTAGATAATAACTCACATACATGTTCACAATAAAAGCATAACAATGCATGATTGATCATAACAATACCTTGTTCATAATTATAAATGTCAAATGAGAGGGAAACTTATTTATATATGCATCCTAATTGATCTTTTTAGACATAGGTTGGCCTAGGACCATTTTTAAATCCTCAAGGACCAACACAAAGATGATGATTATTAAGATAGGGAAACTTTATAAAAAGGGCACCTTTCCCTTGTCTGGGTGATTTTGAACCAAATTTCTCAACATGTCGAGGAATTTAATATTTTTTTCCCAATTTGACCTCAAAATGACTAAATTATTAATACATTTAGTGCTATAAGAAACATAGGGTGTCAATATAGTGTGAAATTGTCATGGGTGACAATTTATGACACTACAATATGATCATGGTTTCCTAGGTCAACTCCCTTGATAGGTTAGATAGTGGCAATGGGAAATATAGAAGACAACATTCACCAACATACATATGGCCTATATGGAAATGTGGTTCTTTTTTCGTTTCAAAAATCAAAGTGTTATGTAATTATTTCTCCTTGTTAATTAATGTCACTTTTATGTAATTAATAGCACATTGAATATGTTTGAATATTGAAACATAGAAACATGTCACACAAATCTATACCTAATTGACTCATAATAGCTACTAGAAAAAAATAGAAGATTTAAAATTTAAATTTAAAAAAATTGTATTTATATTTTATACTTACATATTTTGAGATTGATCTCAAAAGAATGTGAAAATGAGCCAAAGTATAATCTTAAACTATGAAACAAATAATAAGAATAATAAATAAATAAATAATATATAAAAATAAATTAAATAAAAATACACCACTTATTCGAATCTAATTAAATATTTTAAAACTCTAAACTTGAATAAAAAATAACAGCCATAAAACACACATATATATATTAATTATTTTTGTCCTTACCTTAGTATTTGAGAAATTACTTTTAAAATCAATATGCTTTTATCATTACTTTAGCCTTTGATTTCTCCTTTAATAATATTTTTTAAACAGATAATCGCAGATTGCTGTGTAATGTTTTACTTCTTCTAGAAATGGACCCATTTTACAATATTTTCGAATGCCATTATTTCTTCTGAAGCTAACGTTTCCTTTCGAGGGCGTCATCAATTTTTACTAGTTTGCGCGTCGACAATGATTTGATTTTACTTATTAAAAGAAATATTTATATATCGACAGATTTAAAATTAAAAAAAAAACACTCTACAACGACCATATGAGAAAAGATGCAAGCACTAACAAACGCAACAGCATCTTCTCATATTAATGTTTAAATAAAAATATATTTTATCATATTAAATAACAATAATTAACAAATTTGGACTGCTATTTTAACCCAATTAAGGGGAAATGGCTTTCGTGGAGAACACGATCAACTACTTCCAACAATAATATAGTGTTTTTAAAAATACTTGTAATATTTAAAACAAATTAAATAAATATTTATTATATTTTTACTCGGATGCAATAATTTTTTAAATGATTCTTCATATCAGTTCTTTCATGTCAATTTTTATTGTTATTGTTTATATTATTTATTAGATTTATTTTACAATATTTAATTTTTTTTTTTTATAATTTACTATTTCAAAAATTATATATTCTATTTTAATACTTGATAGAAAGCAATAATAGTTAACAAATATTATTGTTTTGTATTAATTCTCTTATGTCGATTTTTGTTATTATTGTTTATATAATATTCAATCTATTTTTTTTAATTTATAATTTAAAAAATATATATTCTATGTTTTTGATATAAAAAGCAGCAAAAACAAGGGTGTCGTCCCATCAATACAAGACACCAAAGGTGCTATCTATGTTAATATGTGTAAGAAAGCAATAATTACTAAAAAAAAAATCATTTATAATTTTTTCTTGTATTTTATCTTTTAATATTTTAGAAGTTTATACAATCTTCTTTCTTGTTTCTAATAATTATATTAAAATATAAAAAATATATATTCTATGTTAATATTCTTAAGAAAGCAATAATTAATAGAAAATATCATTTATAATTTTATTTTTGTATTTTATCTTTTTTAATATTTTTAGAAGTTTCTACAATCTTCTTTCCTCTTTGTTTCTAATAATTATATTAAAATAAAATATGTATTTTATCTATTTAAAAACTAGTTTATCTTATAATGTGTAGTATTGCATTTAGATAAAAATAAGTCCAATACAATCTAAAATAATAACATAGTAAATGGGAAGCCTCTTCCACAAAAATATAGAATAGTAAAAATAAATACTACTATAAGAACTCAACCAATATAATAATAAACCTCTCTTAATTCACCTTTAAACATGCACATATAAATCTAGAATAGTAAAAAAAAATACTACTATAAGAACTCAACCGATATAATAATAAATCTCTCTTAATTCACCATGCGCATATATGAACCCAAGTATAATGTAACGCCCATCGTGCAAACCCCAGAGAACACACACATAATGCGAATAATTTTTTTTTTAAAATAATGAAAGTAAACATGCAATAACATCAAATCATAAACACATAGCATAACACATAAGCATTAAATCCACATGGTTCTCTGGGGCACGCGAGGTTACATTGCAACCACAAAACAAAATAAAGATAACGAAAACAACATAACCATTTAATTTATGAAACCCATATACAGATGTACCCAAAACTTTTAAATTCATTATTTCTAGCAAGGATATTGTTTTCTTAAAATCCTATTTTGATAAATGATATGTTTCAGAAGATCTGGGTTCTTGATTTGACAAAATTTAAATAGTATTATTTCTATGATTTTCTTTGTTTTCTAATCTAATAATTTGCTCTGGTTTCAGTTTTCAACAGAAGTTCTCTATGCTCACCAAAAATTATTTTAACAAGATTTATTTTTCCTTACAGAAACAAACAGAGAATAGAAAAGGTACGAGAAGGAAAAACTACGAGAGGAACCTGGAGTCCAATGCAAATTTGAAGATGCCCTCGAATCCGATTCGAATCCATAGTCCAGAATAAACTCCACAATCCCTGGAGCACTTCAGCTTTCTCTTCTTTTGTGTGTGTGTGTGCTCTCAAAAATTCATAATTAAATAAAATATATTCCTCATCTTTCAAAGCTCTCCCCAAAAATCACAGATAAAAAGAAAAAAACAATTCTTTAAAACAAGCTTTTTTCCCAACTCTCAAACCCTATTGGCTCACACTGTCTTTCTAATTCTTTTATTTATTTTATTGCTTTAATTCCTGTTTTTCAACTTTTCTTGCACCTCACATTACATATTTATATTAAATAAATTATTCACATAATTATCCATCACCAATTTAATTAATTAAAATAATTAAGCCATATTTAATATTTAATTATTAAATAATTGCAATATATGATTCAAAAAAAATTAAATCATTTAAATATTAAATTACAATTTAATCCAACATTAAAATAAATAATCTATTTCAATCATTAAGATAAATCATAATTATCAATGCCCTCATAGTAAAATAAGACAAAACACAAACACAACAGACAAAGACGACAATTACACAAAATCAACAACTATACCAACAATGAGACGACCTAACATCATGGAACGGGAGGACTTCATCGTCACCTCTGTATCAACATTTCTCTGTTGGGTTATTTGGTGCTCGCCCTGTCCTGCGAAGCAGGTGGAATCGAGACTTGTACCTGTAGTCCTGCATACAAACGAAGTTGTGTACATGTGCATATATACATATATATCAAACATTAAATCAAGACACTGCATTGTGAGAAGGAATCACAACATAACAAGGCACTCGTGAACGAGTGATGCTATATTGTCCTTCGTCACACCTATTCTAACAAAAATAACATAATCAATGAATTACATTTCTAACTAACAATCATCTCATAACATATTAATTTAAATCACTGCATTAAATCATAATTCGGAAAATCAACTGATATAATCAACCATAATGTCATATAGAGTCATCATGTCCAAAATGAAATAACAGCATCATCTAGCATCTAACTAACCATATCAAACAACAACAGTATCCTCATAGTATCTGACTAACCACATCAAACAATACAGTATCATCACAATATCCAAGCAAAGCACGTAAAACAATAAGTCTAGATAGTATGAGGGGTATTACATCCTCCCCCCCGAGGATATGGCTTACTCCTGGAAGCCATTAAATAACAGAATAAAAAAGAAAAATTAAGATTCTCAAATAAGGGAGACATCCTCCCATGACGCCAAGATCACAACGTTTAGGACACCATCGAACCCTTTTGAGCTCACTCGCGAGCTCCGAAGCTAGAACTTCGTCCTCTACCAGAAGCCTCTGCACCTGCATCCTGGTATCCACCCTGGCGATTGTCAACAGCGAAAAACACTCGATTAGATCTACCCGCATCTCCCACTGTCAGCTCTGAAGTGGCAGGTCTCTGATTAAATCTAGAAGTGCTCTTCTGTGGACACACTCTAGCGATATGCCCTTGTTGCCCACATGAGTAGCAACCAGTACCTCGGCCAAATCCTCTACCCTCGGATGGAGCATTAGATTGTTGAAAGCTTGCTCGATTCGGCGCTAACTGAAAGCTAGGTGCAGGATGAGCAAAATGTTCCTGTCGAATTTGGTGCTTGATCCTGTTCCGATCCCTACGAAATTGTGAATTGCCACCTTGCTGAGATTGAAAGTTTTCATGCTTCGGCTATGATTGTTGTTGTTGATGCTGCTGTTGCTAACGTTGCTGACCCCCTTTAGAAGGTGGGTTCATGTTCCTAGAAGCTTCTGCTCCCTGCGACTGACCTCCATGAGTAACGTAACCAGGTGTGGGTGTGCTACTAATCTGTACTCTGATATGACCACCCAAAGCCATGGCCAAATTCTCCTCCACTAAACGAGCCTTCTCAACTGCCATTTCCATCGTCTTTGGCTCAAAGACTCGTACACCACCACTGATGCGGCCATTCAAGCCTCGAACAAAATGCTGCACTAACATGCCCTCATCGTGGCTAATCCATGCATACTGCTTCAACTCATAGAAGCGCCTCTCATACTACTCCACTGACATAGACAACTGCTTGAGATCATGAAACTCGTCAGCCTTGCGTTGCCTCCAGTGAACTGAGAGGAAACAAGCTCTGAACCTGTCTAGGAACAACTCCCAAGTAACCATACTGAGATCAAGGTGTAGTTTCTATTCCTCAAGGCGCCACCAAGTAGACGCGAAGCCTCGCAAGTGCATACTGTGCACCGAGCCTTGGTATTGCTACCGTAGGGGTGCATGGCGAAGCAACGATCTAAGCCAATTAACCAGGTCTTAGCCTCAAGACCTCCTTCAGAACCATCAAAAGTAGGAGGGTGTGCCCTCATCATATCTCTCATATGGCCTGCTACGACTGCATCCGGAACCACATCTGCATCCCTGCGCCTCGGAGACCTCTCTCTCTCCCTCTCCACCTGGTGCACCTCATCTGGCCTGGGTCCTAATCGGTCAAGGATCTCTCCAAGTATATGTTGTAATTGACCGTCTAGACCTGGCTGTGCTGGATTCTGGCCACCTGATGGAACGCTATGAAGACTCTGATGTTCCTCATGCTCAGAACCATGGGAGCTAGGAACTGAGGGGCTTCGTCAGTTTGCTCTACGTCCGGCACCACGACCTCTTGCATGGCCACGTCCTCTACCTCGAGGCATAGTTCTATGCCACAAGATAAAGTATGACATGAGCACAAGAGATGCACAAACGGTAACCTAATGGACTACACTACCCAAAGACCCTAGCGTTTGCAACCTTGGCTCTGATACCAAGTTGTAACGCCCGTCGTGCAAACCCCAGAGAACACATACATAACGCGAATAATTTTCTTTTTAAAATAATGAAAGTAAACATGCAATAACATCAAATCATAAACACATAGCATAACACATAAGCATTAAATCCACATGGTTCTCTAGGGCACGCGAGGTTACATTGCAACCACAAAACAAAATAAAGATAACGAAAACAACATAACCATTTAATTTATGAAACCCATATATAGATGTGCCCAAAACTTTTAAATTCATTATTTCTAACAAGAATATTATTTTCTTAAAATCCTATTTTGATAAATGATATGTTTTAGAAGATCTGGGTTCTTGATTTGACAAAATTTAAATAGTATTATTTCTATGATTTTCTTTGTTTTCTAATCTAATAATTTTCTCTGGTTTCAGTTTTCAACAGAAGTTCTCTATGCTCACCAAAAATTATTTTAACAAGATTTATTTTTCCTTACAGAAACAAACAGAGAATAGAAAAGGTATGAGAAGGAAAAACTATGAGAGGAACCTGGAGTCCAATGCAAATTTGAAGATGCCCTCGAATCCGATTCCAATTCGTAGTCCAGAATAAACTCCACAATCCCTAGAGCACTTCAGCTTTCTCTTCATTTGTGTGTGTGTGTGCTCTCAAAAATTCATAATTAAATAAAATATATTCCTCATCTTTCAAAGCTCTCCCCAAAAATCACAGATAAAAAGAAAAAATAATTCTTTAAAACAAGCTTTTTTCCCAACTCTCAAACCCTATTGGCTCACACTGTCTTTTTAATTCTTTTATTTATTTTATTGCTTTAATTCCTATTTTTCAACTTTTCTTGCACCTCACATTACATATTTATATTAAATAAATTATTCACATAATTATCCATCACCAATTTAATTAATTAAAATAATTAAGCCATATTTAATATTTAATTATTAAATAATTGCAATATATGATTTTCAAAAATAATTAAATCATTTAAATATTAAATTACAATTTAATCCAGCATTAAAATAAATAATCTATTTCAATCATTAAGATAAATCATAATTATCAATGCCCTCATAGTAAAATAAGACAAAACACAAACACAACAGACAAAGACGACAATTACACAAAATCAACAACTATACCAACAATGAGACGACCTGACATCATGGAACGGGAGGACTTCATCGTCACCTCTGTATCAACATTTCTCCGTTGGGTTATTTGGTGCTCGCCCTATCCTGCCAAAGCAGGTGGAATCAAGACTTGTACCTGCAGTCCTGCATACAAACGAAGTTGTGTACATGTGCATATATACATATATATCAAACATTAAATCAAGACACTGCATTGTGAGAAGGAATTGCAACATAACAGGGCACTCGCGAACGAGTGATGCTATATTGTCCTTCGTCACACCTATTCTAACAAAAATAACATAATCAATGAATTACATTTCTAACTAACAATCATCTCATAACATATTAATTTAAATCACTGCATTAAATCATAATTCGGAAAATCAACTGATATAATCAACCATAATGTCATATAAAGTCATCATGTCCAAAATGAAATAACAGCATCATCTAGCATCTAACTAACCATATCAAACAACAACAGTATCCTCATAGTATCTGACTAACCACATCAAACAATACAGTATCATCACAGTATCCAAGCAAAGCACGTAAAACAATAAGTCTAGATAGTATGAGGGGTATTACATATAATCTTAAAATATGAAACAAATGATAAGAATAATCAATCAATAAATAAATAATATATAAAAATAAATTAAATAAAAACACCACTTATTCGAATCTAATTAAATATTTTAAAACTCAAACTTGAATAAAAAATAACAGCCATAAAACACACACATATATATATATATATATATATATATATATATTAATTATTTTTGTCCTTACCTTGGTCTTTGAGAAATTATTTTTAAAATCAATATGTTTTTGTCGTTACTTTAGCCTTTGATGTCTCCTTGAATAATATTTTTTTAACAGATAATCGCAGATTGCCGTGTAATGTTTTACTTCTTCTAGAAATGAACCCATTTTACAATATTTTAGAATGCCATTATTTCTTCTGAAGCTTACGTTTCCTTTCGAGGGCGTCATCAATTTTTACTAGTTTGCGCGCCGACAATGATTGGATTTTACTTATTAAAAGAAATATTTATATATCGACAGATTTAAAATTTTAAAATAAACACTCTACAACGACCATATGAGAAAAGCTGCAAGCACTAACAAACGCAACAACATCTTCTCATATTTATGTTTAAATAAAAATATATTTTATCATATTAAATAACAATAATTAACAAATTTGGACTGCTATTTTAACCCAATTAAGGGGAAATGGCTTTCGTGGAGAACACGATCAACTACTTCCAACAATAATATAGTGTTTTTAAAAATACTTGTAATATTTAAAACAAATTAAATAAATATTTATTATATTTTTACTCGGATGCAATAATTTTTTAAATGATTCTTCATATCAGTTCTTTCATGTCAATTTTTATTATTATTGTTTATATTATTTATTAGATTTATTTTACAATATTTAATTTATTTTTTTATAATTTACTATTTCAAAAATTATATATTCTATTTTAATACTTGTTAGAAAGCAATAATAGTTCAGAAATATTATTGTCTTGTATTAATTATTTTATGTCAATTTTTATTATTATTGTTTATATAATATTCAATCTATTTTTTTTAATTTATAATTTAAAAAATATATATTCTATGTTTTTGATATAAAAAGCAGCAAAAACAAGGGTGTCGTCCCATCAATACAAGGCACCAAAGGTGCTGTCTATGTTAATATGTGTAAGAAAGCAATAATTACTAAAAAACAAATCATTTAAAATATTTTCTTGTATTTTATCTTTTAATATTTTAGAAGTTTATGCAATCTTCTTTCTTGTTTCTAATAATTATATTATAATATAAAAAATATATATTGTATGTTAATATTTTTAAGAAAGCAATAATTAATAGAAAATATCATTTATAATTATTTTTTTTGTATTTTATCTTTTTTAATTTTTTTAGAAGTTTCTACAATCTTCTTTCCTCTTTGTTTCTAATAATTATATTAAAATAAAATATGTATTTTATCTATTTAAAAACTGGTTTATCTTATAATGTGTAGTATTGCATTTAGATAAAAATAAGTCCAATACAATCTAAAATAATAACATAGTAAATGGAAAGCCTTTTCCACAAAAATTTAGAATAGTAAAAAAAATACTACTATAAGAATTCAGGCAATATAATATATAAACCTCTCTTAATTCACCTTTAAACATGCGCATATTTAAATAGACATATTGGAAGGAGCACTTTTGTAATTCCCCTCTCTCCATTTATTGTTGCTCACTCCTTCTAATTTGATTATATTGGACAATTTTGGCCTTGCATTATTTTCCTTTAATTAACTGTCAACTTTTGGCTTTTACCATTGTCAACTTATTAATATGTGATTAACTCTTAATTTAGTGGTAATCAACTTAGGTAACTTATCGACACCATTGTTAAAGTTATGCCAAAAAAAAATTATGCTATTATAATTTATGTTGATTCTCTTTGTGAGCCATTTTTTATTAACATTTTGAAGTATATGAAAGTGTTTAAACCTTAATTATACCTATATTAATTCTTGCATCACTGCAACCCATTTTTTATTAAAATTTTGAAGCATATGAAAGTGTTTTAACCTTAACTATACCTAATTTAATTCTTGCATCATTGCAACCCATTTTTTATTAAAATTTTGAAGCATATGAAATTGTTTAAACCTCAATTATACCTAATTTAATTCTTGCATCACTACAACAAGTCCAATGAGGGTGCTTTCTCAAGGACTTCAAGATGAAAATTTGGTCTATTTTCCTCGTAGGGGTGGCTTTAAATCTGGTTCATTCTAGTGATAGACATATAGGGAGGGTCAATAAGTAGGGTTTAGATAATGGCATATGTTAATACATGTAGTATTTCTAATAATACTTCACATATGATGAATATATTTACGAATTTATATTGGGGAAATAGCAGTGAACATGGGTTATGAATAGAATTTGAATGCATTTGGTAGATGCATTAATTTTTTGTTTGGGTTGCTGTATTGGGGATATAGGTGGTAGATGAATACTCATAACATATGTATAATTTTTGAAGACTTTTCTCTCTACCATTTCTAGCAATTTTGTAATCAACTTTTTATATTAATATATTATATAGGCTCATAGCCTTTCGCCTAAAAAAAAATTCTTGCATCACTACCAGTCTTTATGCTTTGTGGCAATGCAAATTCATAGTCACATGAAACTAATTTGCACATTATGGTTTGGGTTGTTGATTATATCACTAAGCTTAGAGATTTTTTATGCTTGGGATGGGTTTTAAGATAACATTTTACTTGGAAAAGAGCCATCAAATTAAATTATGCTTCATTCATTAGAGAGTACAACAAAATGCATGAAACAAGGTGGAAAGTGTATGTGTTATATGCTTTTAAGAGCTATGAGGATCAATAGAGGAGAAACATTGGCATCGTGATTTATGGCAAGAAAAAATGGTGAAGGTTGAGAAGCATGATAAATTTTGAGTTGTTTGGTCAATGATTTGCTCAAATAACTTAGTTACCCTTGAAATGGGTAGATGGGAAAGGGAAAGTAGCTTGAATTTTTATTTCATTATTTTGCTAGACATACTACTATTAGAAAACTAAGGTTTGCATATTGTAATAAATTAACTTAGTTTTAGATTTAATAAATAATTAGTTTCTCATATGGTAGTTTATGGAGTTTTAGGGAAGTTGTACATGAATATAATATTTTATAAACATCTTCACAATACATTGTACAAAACCCCAAAGTATTAATAATATATTTACATTTTAGCATTCATTGTCAAACAATGACTTTATTTATCATATTTGTTCTTATAATTATTTTTCAACATTGTATCATAGCACAAGGGAAATCCTAGAGAAAAGAAGAAATAACTACTATGAGGAAAAGAAATGCCCACATATGAGGGTAGAGAATTTTATAAATAATTTATTGCTAGCTCATACTATCTAGAATTCCATACTAACCATTTTTTTTAAAGTGTCATTTCATATGTCATTTTACATGAAACAATTGCGGTTCTTAAGAAAAAAAATTAAATTCATTTTCAAAGAATTTAAATATTTAAGAAAAATGAATAAATAGGTCAAACAAGACTCAAAAAGCAACAAGAAACTATACCACACTTAAAGGGTTTTTTTTCTAAATTTTTAAGATAATATTTTCTCTTCAAGTAAGTTTGAGATATAAGAGGTGAAGATAAATTTATCTAACATCTATGATACTAGGACCAAATAAATGATGAGAATCATTTAATTTAAAATATTTTCTTTCAATTGTGAATTTTGAAAGATAGTAGGTCAATGTATAAGGGTTTATAACTAAGGAGAAAGGTTTTAGGATGTAAAAAATTATAATTTGACAATCAATTTTTTATTTTGTTTAAGGAGCATTGAGATCATTTTGGTTTACAAATGTAAGAGGGTGTGTAATGTGGTTAGAAAAAATGAAGGTAAATATATTGACATCACTGGGGATATATTTTAAATATCTTTCTAGTAATTTTGTATTGCAATCTTAGTATTAATGATTTATGAATTCAATTATTTTTTATTAGAGGTAAAATAGGTTTTGAAGGGGCCTCGAGACCCTTCAGCTGAAGCAAAAGATAACTACAAAAAGCACACAACATCCAAAATACAACACACCATCAATGTGATAGCAGCCAAAAAGGTGGGACAAAAACAACACTACATATTCTCTAGGATTTTAGCAGCCTCCATGTCACTCGCCACAATCTTCTAATAGTCATCCATGACTTCAGACAAATCCTTAGTAGACTATTAGAAGACTGTGGCTCTTGCTAAGGATTTTTTGAAGTCATGGATGACTATCAGAAGACTATGGTGAGTGACATGGAGGCTACTGATATCTTGAAGAGTATGTAGTGCTATTGTTTTTTGTCCCTCCTTTTTAGATGTTATCGCGCTGATGGTGTGCTATATTTTGGATGTTGTGTGCTTTTTGTAGTTATCTTTTGCTTTAGCTAATATTTTTTGTAAAGGGTCTCAAGGACACTTCAAAACCTATTTTACTCTCCCCAAAAAAAATTGAATTTATAAATCATTAATACTAAGATTAGAATACAAAATTACTAGAAAGAGATTAAAACTATATCCCCAATGATATAAATATCTTTACCTTCCTTATTTCTAACCACATTACACACCCTCTTACATTTGTAAACTAATTTATGATCTCAATTCTCCTTAAAAATACCAAATTTTGATTTTCAAATTATAGTTTTTTACATCCTGAAACCTTTCTCCTTGGTTATAAACCCTTATACCATTGACCTACTATCTTTCAAAATTCACAATTAAAAGAAATCTCCAAATTAGAAATCTCACCAGGAGAAATCTCCTTGTGTTTCTTGGCCATTTCAATAGGAGTAGAAATGCGAACAGATTCATACTTCACAATACATTTAGTCCCTTCCCCACCCTTCTCTAAATTAACACAAATCCTTTCCATTTGGTCCTCAAGGGTTAGGATTCTTTGCTCTAGTAGCTACTTCATGTTCAACATTTCCTTAGCAATAGTCTTCAAAGAGTCAAAAAACTCATCAATTTGATTTTGAATCAAAGACTCTCCCATTTTACTCACTACACCTTGAACCCTAACATTGTTCATGTTGAGTTCATGAAACACCCATTTAAACAATTTAAACAAAGTAATTTAGCCCTCCTTAGCCATCCCTAGAACATTGGGAACATCCTCATAGTCAAAGTTAAAAAAATTCTTACCCACAACAACATCCTCCTAGGAAGAACTAACCTTGTCCCAACTAACACATACCTCCTTACCTTTACCACCAGCAATCGACATTTGAATCTTGCAAATAGAGTCAACAATTTCCTCAGCAATAGACCTCCTTCTATTCAACATTTCCAAGTCCACATGTAGTACCACTCTAATTTTCATATGTTTTTAGATAGTGGTTTTACTTTGATAGACCATAATACTATGTTGTTGTTATTTGATCACTGACATTAGAGCAATGATGGTACACTATATGGATGTTTAATGATTATGGCAAGCATTCTAGTTAGCATAGTTGTTTATTTGAGATGATATTGGTATATGCTCATCTATAGTTAATGGATGCTTTAGATTCATTAATTTTGATGTGACACTGTATTGATGAAGGGAATGGGATTGCATCTCGCTTGCCAGCGCCCTGTGATTCTGTGATTTTCTCTTCACGGTGTGTTTGATTTATGATTTATATAGATGTACGACATATGTTTTATTGCATGATTGCATGTACATGACATCGACTCCACCTAGATTCACAGGTTTGAGGGTGTCCATTGCCTAATGGAATAGTTGATTGGAAGATAGTAACAGGGTTTTCCTTGTCAAGCCACAACCCTTGTCACAGTGTGTCATCAGTCTTTGTTTGGTATGTTTTTTCATTATATTTTCCACATTTACCTTGTTATTTATTTATTTTGCAAGGTTTATTTTGTGGAAATTAATGTTAAATTAATGTCTTTAATGATTTTTCATGTTTATTTAAATAATTTTAATTAATATTGTTAGAAGCTTTGTATTTAATTTAATTAATTAAATTTAATGTATTTTGTAAAGTAATTTAATCCTTGTGATTAAATTTATTTAGAATTGTTATGTGAATTTGAATTTTAAATTGCATAAAATAGATAATGTTAATTTGTGAAGTTTGAATTATTAAAATAGCATAAATTTCTTGTAAATATCAAAAGAGAAATATCTGAGTTGGTTGAAAGGTATTTTAATTTTTACATGTGTGTTAGAAAATTTATAAAACACTCTTGTTTAGAAATTATTCTCGTAGAGAATATTTACAATAACTAAAAGAGGTAAGAAGTTACTTCACAAGGATGGAAAAGATATTTTTGTAGAAGTTGTTGAAAAATTAAAAAAGGAAGTTCTTGGGAAGTGTTTGGGCTCTAGTTTTTGGTTTTCTTCTTCTAAAAAAAGTGAATTCTTGGGGGTAGCTTTGGAAAACTTGGAATCTATAGGTGAAGCTTTACATCAAACATCACTTTCTCAAGCTTCTCGATACAGGTTCCTTTAATTATTTTTATTGTTTTGCAATTTAGAAAGATTGCCTGTATAAAAAGAACCTATAATTTGTGTAGAAGCTTTTAGTTATTTTGTAAATGTGTAAGGCTTCTGTGTTTAAAAATTTTCCATGAATATTTTACTGCTTCTGTAGAAAATTTTATAGTGAAATTAGAGAGCCTCTGTTGATTTTTTTTTTGAAACAATAGAAAACCCAGAGGAAAACAATAGAGAAATTTATAAGTCTCTCTAGGAATGGATTTGAAAATCTTCCTGTTAAATTTGGGGAAAATATTGTTTGCATTGGAAAACCTGTAAAATATTGATTCTTTGTTTTATTTTATTTTCTATTTATTTTCTATTTACGGTGAAGGGATGGACTCTTTCTTTTTTTTTTAAAAAAAGGAAAAGTAATAAAGTTTAAATATGAATGTATTCCCACATTTTTAGAGAAGATCATTTTAATATATGAAAATATGTAAAGGAAAAACAAAGGGGCCCACGTATTACTAGGGAACTCTTAAAAGGGATAGTTTCTCTTTGTTTATTATCCTTTTTTCCTTCATTGGAAAAATAATAAAATTTAAATATAGAAGGGTAGTGACAGGTTTAAAAAGTAGTTTTAAAAAGAGGGGAGGCTACTTTTAGTTATTACTATTTTTATCCATTTAAATTCCTTTTAAAATTATTTAAATTTAATTTTTGAATGAATTAGAATATATATATATATATATAGGTGGATAAATAATTAAATTATTGATAATTAATATATAACTCAATTAATTAATTTATTAATTTAATAGTTAATGTAAATTATAAGCATTCTATTCATTCTCGTTTTTCTATTTTCAAAATGAAATGTTGAAGGTGGATTTTTTTGTAGATGGTCACCGTATCACAAGAAGGGTAGGGTTAGCAAGTAAAATATGGTTTCATCAACTAAACCTTACAATTAATAGTAAATCAAGTTGACAATATTTATATGATTCTCCCACATGAGAATCCTTTCCTTGGGGGTCCAACAAGGACATTAACTTTGAAACAAAAGTGAGCATCAACTTTTGTCAAGTAGTTAAGAGTCTTGTAAACCCTATGTTTGGAGTCAGTTCGAAACCATTCTTTTTCTCACCCCACTTTCGATTAGTGTCTTAGAGACAAAGTTGCACGAGTTAACGTCACCTGATGTGCATTGTATGTACCGTGCTCATGTAAGGTTGCTATTTTACATTGTTTAAAAAAATATATATATGGGCATGACACTTGGTATCAGAGCCCTAGGTTGCAACTCTAGGGAACTCTAGGGATAAATTGAGCATTAAACATTGTGTTTGCATGTATAATTGTGCAAACCTCCTTGTGTGTGCGTTACACTATCATGTTGATAGCAAAATTTTAGAGAAATTACCTCTTCTAGAAAAAGAGAATATAGAAGTCAATATCCAACCTAGTTAGAGTTGTGGTGTACCCAATGGTCAAAGATTGAATGAAATCCATGGTTCAAATAAATGTTTAATTGAAAGCATTTATCTTTAAGAATTAATCAGAAAAAAAATAGGTTCTCTTGATTTAAGTAAAGAAAGTGGAGGACTTAGTCTAGCTAACAAGTGTTATGACGTTAATCTAGTCTTTTGGTAATCTAGTCTTTTGGCATTAAACTTTCTTAAACCTTAAAAGGGTATAGTCAAGTATTTGAAGTGTAGTCTCTCGATAAAGAATGAAAATAGTGTTATACAATGATGTACTATTAAAGAAACATTATTTTGTTGGCTTCTTAAGACCATAATTTTTAAATACAATAATAATACAACTTCTTAAAAACATGGTGATTTTGGGAGCAACACAATTTCTTATAGAAACTTAGTATAAATAAAGGATAAAAATTGTACTTTTGAAGACTTATCACTAGATAAAGGAAGGAACTATATGGACAAAAAAAAATGGGATTCATGTATTAAATGTTGTAGTTGAATAATAATATATCTCTAAAACCTTAAATTTATTATATCAAAATGACAAGAGTGAAAACAATAGAAAACCTCTTGACTTGTATTATGTGCCAATTTCAACACCCCATACCTTTTGCATTTAAAATATTGCCTAAGATATTAAAATTAAACCTTTAAGGTGTAGATCTTGTTGGACCTAAGTATATAGAAATTTTCATGATTTGATATTAGATTCAAGGTACTCATGAAATACTAGTTTGTATGCCTTTAACTATGGTATCCCTAGGCCCTTCTTGTTACTCACAAATCTGAATTTACACATAGTGTATAAATAGATAATTCATATTCTTATGAAGAAATGAATGAATTGCCTTGTAGTTGTTAGGTTTTAAAAAAAAAAAAAAAAGAATAAAAAAAAAATATCATTTACGATGACATCAACTAATGATCAAAGTCTTGCATTGTATAGTAAATCCAATCTAGGAAAGTGGTCAAAACCATATCTCACCCAAAATTAAATAGTCATTTAAGCACCTTTGCAAGTAAGCAGTGACCTAGTAAACTTAATGGAACTATAACAACTACCAAACGCTTGTGCTCTATTAAATAGTAAATGAAACAACGTGATTTTTATGATTCAAGTCAAATGTGAATTCATGAAAGGATACAATTAAGATATGATTTTTGAGCTCGACCAATAGATGTGATGTTTAAACCATCCCTTATGATAATTAGACAAAATATTTGTGAGGAGAATTTACCAAAATGTGAATTTGGAATTGAAAATGTTATCTAGAACAAATGCTAGTACTACCTTCCTTATAAGTGAGTTAAGAACTAAATACTTGATTGGTGCTAAAATAAGAAAGGATGTGTTTCATATAAGAAGTAATAACATATTCAATTATGTGTTGATCTTGAAGATTGTGTACATGCCATAAGAATTGAAAAATCAATTGTAGCAATTTATAAATTGAATAATGAATTATGTGTGATTCATGGTGTATTAAGTGATTGGAAAGTGAAACTATATAGCTAAGTGACATTGAAGTAGACTTGTAAAACCTTCAACTAATGGTGTGCATTCTATACCATTATCTATACCTATACTTACACCTTCAAGGAAAAACATATACACTTAAATGTAAAGGAGAAAACTTAAAGGTAGATAAAACTTCCTAGACTTTTACATCTTTGTGAGGTCAGATGGAACCATGATTATAAAAATGGCGATGAAAACATGTGAATAAATGGTACAACCATAGATAGCAAATTGCAAGATTTGTAAAACGACACTAATAAGTTGTGAGAATTACTATTTCATGATTTATCATGTGCTTTACGAATTGAGTGTGCTTTCCTTTCTCATATTGAAATTCTTCAAACAAAAATAGTTGACTATATTTCTTATTAAGTAAGAAACCTTCTCTATTGTGTTGTGAAATTTATAGTGGAATTACCCATATTGATATGTTAGTGAATATAATAAACATGGTTGAATGAAAAAGGAGTAATGGTATGGAAAAATATAGAAAACCAATATTGATCATATATGTAAAACACTTAGTAAGATGGGAAGTGTAGTGTACCATGTATTTTTTAAATTCTAGGAAAATGGAGTAATATACTTAAGCTACACTTGTGCATCAACTAGTGATTCATTTTACGTATACAAAGTGAGTAGATATGTAAAAAAAAATTAAGAAGCAAAGTGAATAGTGTTAAAAGAAAAAGAAGTGTATGTAAGCTGTGAATTGATTTTGTTCTACAATATGGTGGATTTCATAAAGTGTATTATGTTATGACATGTGAAGTGAAAACTAGTAAATGTGTTGTGCCTCAAGTATGAGATACAGGGTATCTGACTTGGGATAAGGGTGATGGACATCTAGTATGATCTCCTATATGTACCCTTTGTGATGGTCTTTATGTAAGCTAGATAGTTCTGAGTTAAAATAAATGTGTTAAGTGTATAAGTGTGTCTATTAAATGAAATGTAATGTACTCCTTGGTGTTAGTTTTATTTCTATGTTAAATGTGTACCCCTAGCGTTTGGTTCCCCCCTTATGGGAGTGTGATGCCAGCTAGTGTAAATAGGGGTTGAGAGGCACATGGTCTACCATTAGAAGATTACGAGCTCAGGGTGTTGTCCCTAATCCTGATAAAGGATCTATGTCATGTCATTGTAATCTTCCCATGGACGATGACCGTGGCCTACTCCCCCACATATGAGAGCCACGCTTGTTGGTTCATAGTGCAAACCTATTCCTTGATGTTTATAACCCATGGGTAAAGGATGGAATTTTATGGACCACCAGTACTCATATTTATGTGGTCGAGGACCACTAGTGTTTCATATTTATGTGGTCAGAGACCACCAATTATATTTATGTGGTCAGGGACCACCAATGATGCAGACTTTTGTGGTCAGGGACCACCAGTTATTCATATTTTTGTGGTCAGGGACCACCAGATATTGCATGCTATTATATTTATGTGGTTAGAGAACCACCATTCCTCTCCTCCCCTTAGGTGGCTTATCAAGTCACGTGGTGTTTGTAATATGAATTATTTATGATTCTTGATTGATGTTTTATTTTATTATGCGCCAACAATGTGTAATTTTACATTTATGTACTTAGGCTATTTAGCCATTTGGAAGTTGTTATATAGTCCTATTTGCCTCAAGGACTTGTTTAATTTTTCCTTTGAATTATGATTGGAATGTTACAATGTAGCTACAATTTATCTTTATTTTGTTTCTCTTAAATTTATAGTTCCCTCTTGAGAGTTTTACTGAAACTTTGGTTTATGATCTTGTGTTATTCAGTTTGAGGCTTTCTCCTTGGTTGCAAATTTGTTGGCATGTGCGGTGTAATGCAGAATTTGTAAATTGCCATATCTCGGGGGGTTCCCTGGCAGGTCGTATAGGGGATTAGATGCGCTGGGGAATTATTTTGAAAGGGGATTATAAATGGGACCGGTATGGGACGGTCATTAATCCATTCTTCCCTTCATTCTATTATTTTTCTTATCTGCATGGAGGATTCCTTAGAGAAGGACCCCAAGATCATCTTCTTGATTTGCTATGGTATCCAAGAATATCCATCCTTGTAAACCCCATCGTGTGAGCCTTATGTTGTAGATTTTGTGATTTTATGAGGACAGGCGCACCCATTTGGGAATAGCATCCTTGCTTTTTTGTGTGTACATGTGAAATTACAAATAAATGTGATGTGGCATACCTATGAGCTATGTGAGAAAAATAGTAACATGTGATGCAAAGTTAATATTATTTGAGACATGGTATGAGTGCCATAATTACAAGGTAAAATGTTCTCTTAAGCATATATTTTGACAAAATGTGAAGCTAATAATTCTGAGACATGATTGGTCAATGAAACAAAAATATTTTCTAACATCATGAGTGATGTTTATGATGCAAATAAATTTTGGAGGTGTATAAAAGGTTATGAATTCATTTAGATATAGTTTTGCATAATTTAATTAAAGTCAATTACATTGTTAATAAATTAGAGCTACATGGATTGTTGTTAGCATTTGTTAAATTAATCATATACCAAATAAATGTTCTAGTATGAGAAATTTTGGTCTAAGTATTTAAATATTTAATTCATGGAAGAGATTTCCCTCTAATATGCACTTATAGCTAAATGTTTCAATTCTTCCATCAAGAAAGTAAAAGTAATTAGTAAGTTGATATAATTGTTCTTATATTGAGATTATGTTTTCAAACCTTAACGACTTCCAGGAGGAAGTCTAAGCTAAGGGGAGGGAGATGTAAGGCCTCTCTTTGCATGTGACTAATACAATCTTAAAGTGTTATATATTCCTCCTAAATAGATGGTTAGATATATTGCAAGTGATATGAAGATGATTGTCTAACAATAACCTTTTAGTTTCACGATATGTTATTTTACTTAATGAAGATGTATGTGCATGCGGATTATTGTATGAGATTTGAACTTATAAGATGAATTTGAAATAAGATAATTGTTGTGTCGTATTACATTGGAAGAGTAATTAGCTATGTAAATGATTCATGAATAAAGTTACAAAGATTCGATTTACAATTAATGTTGTTTATTAATATGTCTAACTGTGCTTAATTATCTTGTGTAGGAAATTAAATGAGTCGATGTGGGATTAACATTAAAGTTCGAGAAGATAACGGTGCTAGCATGAGAAGGGATAACCATCAAGTGCAAATCAAAAGACTTCTTGTTGAGGATATAAATTTAACTCCATCCAAGACCTAAAAGAAAGTAAGGTAAATGTATTGGAGAGCTAAGGAATCAAATATGCAAATAGGAGGATGGATAAATATTGAAATCAAATCAAATATAACTTTGGGAATTTCTAAGTGTAGCCCTATTTGACTTAGAAGGGTTTGAGGTTATAATTTTGATTAGGTGATTATGTTTGAGTAGAATCCAATTGTAGGACATGTGATGTGAGTTTGGTTGGGGTTGGAACCCTTGGCCAGGATCAAAATTCGTATGGATTCTTTTGTGGGTTTTAAAAAGGGATTATTAAGTCAATTTCCTTGGTTTTTGAACAAGAATAGACCCCTAGGACCTATACCTATGGGTTTGGAACCTTTTTGACATGTGAACTTGTCCTTTGAGTGTGAAAAGACCCCTCAAAGTCCACATTCATGAATGTGACAAATTCAAAAAAAAAAGTGTTGGGGCTTGGGAAGAGTGACTTGTCACTCTCAACCTCCTACTCCCCAAAAGTTCTTGGAACTAGCACAAGACTCACACATGTGTGAGCACTTGTGGGAAAGAGTGTAGGTTTGGAGGATCCCTATATATCTCAAGAAGATGGAAGATTTGGGCATTGCCCACTTCTCCTTTTTGGAGAACTTTAGTGAAGAGGGTAGGAAGGATGAGAAGGGGAGAGGAGGAGTCTTGTTGGGGAAGAGAGTGATCCAGATGGCTTGGTTGGAGGGGAAAGAGAGATAAGAGAATATAAGTCCAGCATTTGAAGCAAGAGATAAGTTTTGCTACTTCCATCTTCCCTTGTTTAGTTGTTGTAAGAGAGTTACATGTTGTGTGGATTTTTGTTGAATATGGTGAGTTTAGAGTCTATATGTATGTTGTGTTATTTCATTCCTTTCTTAAAAAGCTTGAGAAGACCCCATTCATCATCTTGGGGTTGAAATAATTCTTGCTCATGGGTATGGCTAGAGCCCACGAGGTTCCATGATGCCATTATGGTAGGGTGGAGACCAAGCCAAATTCCTTTGTGTTTTTTTTTTCACGAATAGCATTCCTCAGTATTGTTGCAGTTTTGAAATATAGTATTCTATTGGAAAAAAATAAAGAAAGAGCAAGTCCTTGTTTGGCATGTAAAACATTGTTTCTAAGTATTACTAATAGCATTGGATTGTGGAATTGAAGGAAACGTGGTATTTTCTTCACTAAAAGGAATAAGCCTGTATTGACAAAATAGGTCCTCATTAAAGTTGTTTCTAATATTATGGAAAGTGTTGCATATATCTCCAAGAGAAAAATTACTCAATATAGTTAGTTATTGTATTTATATAACAAGAAAATATTAATGGATGCATTGTTATTTGTTTAAGATCTGATATGATTTTGGTAACATAGTTAATGGTTGAGTGTGATTTTCTTTTACTAAAAATGCATGCTCTTGAAAATAGAGGAATTTTATTGTGAAAAAGATGAGAGTATTGAGTAAACAAGACATTTCAACTACCTTCTGAGATTGACAAATAAAACATAATAGGACCCATAACTTTGGTTAGTAAGATAAATATAGAACATGTACTTTATTATTTGGACATAGACAGAATAAAAATAAAGACGTTAAGCTCTCAATGCTCACCTATTTATTTTAAACAACAATGAAACATTCACATAGAAGCAGCAAGGGGGTAATAGGGGTATTTTCAATGGAATTATGTGCGTGTAAGTTGCCTATCCAACATAGTCAGAGATAAACTTGGAATCTTTATTGTAGCCTATAACTAGAAAAATGGATGGAAAACAAAGTAATATTCAAGCAAGAGCATATGCGTATATATTGATCCTCAGTTGTAAATTGTCAAGTTTGGAGCACAAGCCCTTGCACCATGCTAGAAGTAGCCTACAATAACAGACAAAGAAAATAATTAAATAACATCGAAAGGGGGAAGAAGTTATCAACGACTACACTACCAGGCATAGCCATTAGTAACTCAAAAATATGTTATATTATGTTCATTCCTTGCTACCGGGTTCTTTAGGAGACAGAAAATAGCGAATGAATAAAAATAATAATAAAGAAAATAAAGAAAATAGAGGAGGATCCTTGGGGATTATATGCGATCACAACATTTCCAGAAAATGCCCCCTTCCGCAGCGTTTCACCAGGAGCTCCCCCACATAAAAAGAAAAAAAATATACCATACAACAAACAACTCAAGTCAAACAAGAAATTTAACCAGAAAATTTTAGCGATTAGGTTAGAGTATAGTGAATATTATAAAAGCCACACAACTTTCATGAGGAAATTAATGCTTTCACATCACCGTTCAGCATTGTAAACATTAGGTTAATAGTTGCCTCCCTCGGTGTTGGTTGCTTTAACAGAAAATTTTTATTTGTATTGCTATTCAAGCCCATAGAGGGGCCAACATTATTTCCATTTGCTTCCTCTGATGGATAATTATTATCAACTAGGTAGTTGCTGGAGCAATGTCAAGTCTGACAGATATACTCTTGAGCCATCTATCTATACTCCCCTCCATTTACATCGATCACGTGACTACTAAATGACCATCAAATCTGAACCACTTGGCTCCAATGCTCTGAAAAGACATAATAAATATGAGTCAGTGGTTGAATGTAGACAGTGGACTAGGAGTTAGTAGTTAAGGAAAGCATGGAAAAGAGGGTGATGGGAAAGTCTATTATGCACTTCCTTGCCTCATAAATCATGTAATATTTAAGCCTGCAAAAGTAGTACTCCTGGTTTGCGCCTTCCCACCCCTCACTTCATTAATGAATGTGACAATTGCACAGAAATATCTTAGCTCAATCATAAATCAAATAGCTTTGACAGGCTGATGCTTCTTTGCATTTACTTGTTGCACTACCAATACACAACAGTTGCATTAAGGACATTCCTTCTTGTATTTTGCTGTGCAATCAACCTCCTGGTCTCTATGTGTAGTAAAGAAAATTAATAGTATGTCAAGGTAGTATTAATATTCTTATTTGTTTGCTAATGCTTTAATTTTAATCAGGCGGAATTACAAACATTAGTTAGTATTACTATGATATCTAATATCAATATATCATTTATTTTATTGATAATGATAATACCATGGTCAATCTGGAATTCAATAACATTGGAGGGATTAAATTCACTGGTAACAATTATTTACTTGGTTCAGTGAAAATAATGTCAATTAAACGTAAATATAATTGCCTAGAAATAGTAATTTGATTAGCAGCAATGTTGTTTAGTGTTGGATAGAGGAAGTACAAAAAAATAAAATAAAATAAAATAATGAGCAGGATAGTATGGGTTTTATTGTTAAAAAAACTGGGGACTCAATACCCACCTCACAACAAAAACGCATCAACTTTGTTAATTGTATTATCTTTCTTATGTATAAGAAACATCATTATTTATAATACATTTAACTTTGGTATAATTCATCAACGGGGTAATACGAAATGTAAAATGTGCAGATCTGAAAACAAACAAACAAAAAAAGTTTTGAAATGGAAGAAATGTTAGAATAGTAGCGTAGAAGTGATTAGGGTTGTCCCTAAAATCAGCAAATGTCATTGAATAAAATTTTAAATCGTATGATTATCTTTTGTGGGGATGCATCCCACCACTTAGACCCCAACTGTATTAGAAAAGAAAATTCAAATAGATAAATTTAGTGCTTGGAAGGAAAATCTTTCTCCATGTGGGACACCACGTTTTTCTCAAGGAGCTATTTTTAAATATGATTCCATTTAAAAGGGAATGTTTCCCCACTTTACGGTGAAGGGATGGACTCTTTTTTTAAAAAAAAAAGGAAAAGTAATAAAGTTTAAATATGAATGTATTCCCACATTTTTAGAGAAGATCATTTTAATATATGAAAATATGTAAAGGAAAAACAAAGGGGCCCACGTATTACTAGGGAACTCTTAAAAGGGATAGTTTCTCTTTGTTTATTATCCTCTTTTCCTTCATTGGAAAAATAATAAAATGTAAATATAGAAGGGTAGTGACAGGTTTAAAAAGTAGTTTTAAAAAGAGGGGGAGGCTACTTTTAGTTATTAATATTTTTATCCATTTAAATTCCTTTTAAAATTATTTAAATTTAATTTTTGAATGAATTAGAATATATATATATATATATAGGTGTATAAATAATTAAATTATTGATAATTAATATATAACTCAATTAATTAATTAATTAATTTAATAGTTAATGTAAATTATAAGTATTATATTCATTATTGTTTTTCTATTTTCAAAATGAAATGTTGAAGGTGGACTTTTTTGTAGATGGTCACCGTGTCACAAGAAGGGTAAGGTTAGCAAGTAAAATATGGTTTCATCAACTAAACCTTACAATTAATAGTAAATCAAGTTGACAATATTTATATGATTCTCCCACATGAGATTCCATTCCTTGGGGGTCCAACAAGGACATTAACTTTCACACAAAAGTGAGCATCAACTTTTGTCAAGTAGTTAAGAGTCTTGTAAACCCTATGTTTGGAGTCAGTTCGAAACTGTTCTTTTTCTCACCCACTTTCGAGTAGTGTCTTAGAGAAAAGGTTGCACGAGTTAATGTCACTTGATGTGCATTGTATGTACCGTGCTCATGTAAGGTTGCTATTTTACATTGTTTAAAAAATATATATATGGGCATGACAACATCAAAGATATGATCAATAGCATACAACATCATTTAATCAGATATCTTCTAAGTTACTCCAAATCATGTCATAAAGATAACATCAGAATAAGATCACATCACATCAACATATAACTTCACATTGTTTAACAATCACGATCGCAAGTAATTAAGCTCCAAAGTCAAAGCATGTTCAGACACAATCGTCACATCATAATATAACATGCGCATCACTAAACAGTTCATGATTAAATAATCACTAAGTTCACAGTCACATCATAAGCATAATCAAACATTACCAAGAAAACACTACCGATCCAAATATCCAAAACGGAGGGGTGTTACAAAAATGTTATACTTTGCTATACATTCAAGCATTCTCTTTCATCCTACCCTTTGCTCTCTCCCCCCTTCTAAGAATTTTCTTTTTTAATAAAAGATTC
The DNA here is from genome assembly GCA_007258455.2 of Sequoia sempervirens. Classification (NCBI taxonomy): domain Eukaryota; kingdom Viridiplantae; phylum Streptophyta; class Pinopsida; order Cupressales; family Cupressaceae; genus Sequoia; species Sequoia sempervirens. The sequence goes on along the minus strand of VDFB02272932.1, from coordinate 50,230 downwards.
ACATTTATGTCTCATTTACAAAAAATTATCTGAAGCACTAGGAGTGAATAAAAATATGTAAAAGATGATGGATTATGTCTAAACAACAACTTTCCATCTTATAGCTAATTAAATCCTTAATACTTGAATAGTTTAGAGCTTGAATAATGCTTGTATATGTATGTGTAGCAATAAGGGAGCCTATGTGAAGATTGAAATTTAAAACATCACTTTGGTATTTTTCCTTAGGCAGTGAAATGATATTTTGAGTAATACAAACCTACACACACATTGATATTTTTTAGCATTGCATTGAGGAATTTTTTTTCTCTTATACCTACCCTCGGCTAGACATGGAGTTATATAATATTGTTTTCTAGGTTTATTCTGTAAGTAGTTAATTTCACAGAGGAAGACTAAAATATTCTTAATGTCCCATCAGGTGTGAAAGCGTATGAATCACTTGCTGAAGGCACCATTTTGTATTCATCCAAAAATTGGTTTGTTCTTCTTTTTATGTTTCTTGCATGCACTTCTTTTAGGCTCTAGAGATGTAGTTCGGCTATTTCCTTTGCACTTTTCATCTATTTTGATGATTACAGTAGATTGTCCTCATAATTTTTCATGTAGATCTATTTGTAACCTTATTTTCTACCAATCAATTTGCAAACTAGTCACATATTAAGGACCATTTAACTAGCTTGTAGTCATCCATTACTTCATATGTTGCAGGTTGTGTTTGTGTGCCAATAAATCTTGATGATTGCAAGAACTTTAATCCTACAAGTGTACCCAATCTTTCTTAAGTAAAAGTATTACCTTATTTTATAGTACTTTAAATGGTTAATTGAAGGTGCTTATTTAGATATGAGATAGTTGAATCCTGGATTAAAATATGGTATTAGATGGGCAATATAATGATAAAACTAAGGTCCATTGAACACAAATTATGAACATAATTTACTGGACTATGAATAGTGTTACAATTATAATTATTTATTCTTTACCTATCTCTGCATTAATGAAAAAGATAGCAGATATTGGAAGTTCATTACATGTATCATGTATGTGTTAGTATTTTAATTTTGTTTAAGTTGTTCAAGAGCTTGATTATGTCAAGAATATGTTCTACAAGCTATGTTCTCTTGACACTGCTCAACATTTTCCCTACACATTTTCTCTTCAATCTAGATGTTTCTTAACTCTTCCCTTATTAGCCCTTCATTGTTCTCAAGGGTAATTCTTTTTCTATGCATCTTGCAGTCTGTATGTATGATTAGTAATATCTTATGAAGCATGGATAACCTTTCATGGAATTGTTGTTGTAATTAGACAATTGCCATTGTGAGAATAATCATTTAATTTGTATGGAAGTAAGTCCTTTTCATATTATTTGACTTGGTATTGTAAACTTGTCTTTAGAGGATTCTCTAGGGGGGACAACAAAACTGTGATGATAGGTAGAGTTGTACAACACCATAAATTATTTGGCATTATCAATATATTGCTTATAGAATAAATTGTGCAAGTAAAATAGAATGTGCAATGACAATTGGTCTCAAATTCAAATCTGAATATAAGTACATTATATAGAAGAAGATGGTATCTATTTTCTTATTTAAAGAACCCAAAAATAATAAAATTAATAGGTTTCATTTGTTTACTTTCTCTTAGACACTTGTTTAATCGGTGAGACCCTCAAAATGTCTTGCTAATAACTAGCAGTGTTCAAAACTTCTGAAGAGGTTAGATCAGTGTGACATTGGATCTGTCTTGCCGACATATGTCATCAAAAAGACATGGACTATCGAACTAAGTTTTCTATCCTGTGCTGATGATTGATCTCTCACCAATGGGTTGGTTTCTGTGGTCATTGCTAAGAGTCTCTATGATGGTACATTTTAATGAATATATTTTTTTAAAAAATTGCATTATTTCATCATAATTTTGATGAAGGCCATCGAAGAATCATCGAAAAGGTTCGATGAAGTTGCTATAGCTATGACAAAGGCTTCGTCATAACTCCTTGCCCATTTCGTCAAAATGGCGATGAACTTCTAGTGTTGCTTTGACACTTCAGAAGAGACATTGCAATTGCATCTTGGTTGGAATTCATCAGTGGATACACAAAGTTTTCATCGATATTTTGATGAACATCTAAGTCATTTTATGATGCTGATGATCGACAAATCTGCGTCATTATTTTGAAGTTTAATTCCTTGTCATAATTTTGGCGAAAAAATAGCAACAATTATTTTTTTGTGAATTTGTTGTGTAATGCCCCGCCACGCAACCCTAGGGGAAGTTGCAATTCACTAACCATATGCAAAAAATTTATTTTTTGTTTAAGAATAATAACATACAAGTTCACTATACTTTGCTAACATCCCCTAAGGCTACGCGGTTGAGATTACTATAAACCCGCAAAACAACATACATGAAATGTAACATAACATTTAATTACTTAAGGAAATGAGGGTGCATACTTTCCATAAATGCTAAATATATCAAAAACTAAAAGATACAACATGATTTCCAATAATAATTATTTACAATATAATTACAACACTCATTCCCCGAATGAGGTAAATCAAATAAGCATGATGATATATTACAATTTCCACCTCGATACAAATGAGGGGTGATGAAATACAAGAATAGCTGGAATGAAAGAACTAGAAGAGTAATAGGAACCCGCGAGCTTCCCAACATGAGAATCTTGTCCACAAGATCACGAACAAGCCAATGGTGTGAGGTGCACGTTCCACCCAACTAAGTGAAACCCAAAGGCTCACCCCTCATGCTAGGAGATAGTAACAAGGATTTCTGGTCAAGACCAACTACCTCTAGACAAAGGCTAACATAATTGAACTGACTCAAATACCAAATAACAACACTTATCACAGTACGAGAAACTCACAAGACAAAACATTGATTCTGGGTTACATAGGTCAAGTACACCATTGTACAACACACAATAACTGACTAACTGTTGACGTAGAAATAGTTTCATACATAAATTTACATGAGTTACCCTAGCTCAACCTTCCTAGGCTATTGGACCCCCATCTTGGATTACCTTGGCTTGCCTCTACCGACCGTTGGACCTTCATACAAAACTATGTGTCTCATCTCATCTCGAGCCTTAACAAATGCATGATTCATGAGAGAGGCAACTATTAACTTTATTAGTGTGAAAGTTCCCCATTAATTCTTTTAGATTATCACTTGATTACACACTAAGTGAGTTAACCTGACACCGCTTTGGGCATCGAACCCCCACAAAGGGACACTCTCCTACTGACAACACTGGGATACAAAACCCTCAATCTAAGGGTAGACAAGATGCACGAAACTAAAAACCAATTCCAACCTTAACACATAAGGTCTCACAACCCGTTCATAGTACACGGGTAACCATAAAAAATCACATATCCCATTCATGATAATCTAGTGATAACACAACTACAACCACATGCACTACCCAAAACAAAACACTAGAGTTGAACCAACATAATAAACAACCCCCACAAAACATAAACTCCCTTGGAAGCCTTACAAAACCAAACATCCCATTTTCCCAACAACGCAACGACGAAGACACAACCAATAAGCAAGTTTAGGAAAATAAATATTCTAACGTTAGGATTTCCTAAATCCAAATAAGTCAATCACCTGTTGCACAACTACTTCTAATTTATGACAATTTAGTTCATAGGACAAGAACCACCCATGACAATTGTTTAACCCTAACTTTCATCAGTTTTACATTACTTGAAAATACTAGTCTTGACATAATTCCTTTCCAAGCAATACAAAAATGTAAATCTAAATATTCTTTTCAATTTCCCATCTACAACCAATCTTAGAATTCAATTCTCCAATAAATAATTAAATAAATAAAACATTTTCATTATAAAATCAGTAGTTGCATCTTCAACATAAAACGACCATCAACACATTTAAATAAATTATTTAAATAATAATAACTTTATTTAACTCCATATATTTAAAAACAAATATTTTTATTTCCTTTTAAATAATTCTAATTATTTAAATTATATAATATATATATTATAAATAATTTATATATTATATATTATATAATAAAATAATATTAAAAAAATAAAATGCATATATATATATTTTTATTTTATTTTATTTAAGCAAATAAAATAAAATAAAACACAACATAGGATATATATATATCATATATAATATATATGATATATATTATTTATCTCATATATATTATATATGATATAATATATATATATATATACATTAAGTTAAAAAAGAAAATAACAAGGTTTCGTTGGGATGGGAACAGGGGACGCTGCCCTAGCAGCGCCCAGACTCCAAGTGGAGGCTACGCTGCTATTAGTAGCGCCCTCCCCACCATGGGTGGGGAGCACTACTCACAACATCTCACCCTCCACTGGGGGCGTTGCTGTTAGCAGCCCTCCCTCCCCAACAAATTCGCATACATAATATTTTTTTTAATTAAAAAAAAGCCCCCTATTTTATGGGGTTTATTTTATAGGAGTTTACCATAAGAAAATATAGTCCTCAGTCATTTAAATTTCAAACAGATTTTGTATATATATATTTATAATATATACATATATATATGTAATCAACATATATGTATATATATACATAATTTTCTCAAATTACAGTCAAAGTGAGGTGATTTTCATCACAAAGTGAACATACCCAGCAAATTTTATTTCATGAATTCAAAATCAATTAATTTTCCATAACAAATTCTTAGAAGGGGTTTGAGTTTTCCTAAATTATTTCAACTCTTTCCTAAGATCTTAATAGTGGTTCATTCTCAAATTTTGCAAATAGAATTGAATCTACTAAAACATGAACCAATTTTCAAAATGAAAACAAAACAAGAAAAAAAAACCTAGATTTTTCTCCCAAAACTTGAAGTCCTTCAGTGGAGGTTTGCCTTTTCCTTTGCAATTCAGCTTCACCAATTTTCAATCCTTTCTTCCCCAATTTTCTTCAAAGAAATCAATCCAAGTTTTGCTCTCCAAAATTCAAAAATTGAAAATTCCCCATAAAAATGAATTACCTTATGCCATTTTCTCCCCCAAATTTGTCAAAACCCTAAAAATGACTCACCCACTAAAATTTATTGCCAAAAAGGAGATATTTTCTATTTTGGCAATTTAAAAATTCAATTCAATTTCCAAAATGTATTTTGCAAAAATTTCCTTTTAAATAAAATTCATTCTCAACCAAAAGTCAATTAAATTTCTTTAACCAAATGAATTTAAAAATTCACAAATAAAATTATTTTCAATTTTTATTTCTAAAAGTAAAATGTCAAGCATAATTCTAATTTTTGATTTAATCCAAAAATCTAAAGATGCCAACCCAACCAAATTGATTTAATTTAACCCTATTAATTTAATTAGTCAATAAAAAAAAATCTAATTCAAAATCAGATTATTTTATTAATTAAATTAAATTAATTAATTAATCACTAATTTGCCAACATTTCATTTAGACAAAACAGTAATCATTTATAAATTTCAAAAGCCATTTAATCCCTTTTAACTTGCAATTTTAAATAGAAAGCCAATGGGGAACCTAACAACATAAAACACTGAACCCGATTAAAAACCGACGACACACTATGGCTAGGGTGATGGTTTGACAGAGAAAACGTAGTTACTATCTCCCAATCGATACCGTTGGTAAATGGACACGCTCAGACCTATGAAACTAGGTCGAGTCAATGTACTGTACCTGCATCCTACACACAATACGAGTGTTGAAACATGCATATAATATATTAAAACACACCGTGAAGAGGAAGTCACGGAATGATAGGGCGCTCACATGCGAGTGATGTGATCCCGTCCCCTTCACCAATATAGTATAACTAACTGAAACATCTGACATCAATGACATAATCGAAAACGTAAAGCATTGTTTATTCACATACATGCTAATCTAATCCATGAGATGAAATAATAAAAATGTCAGAATAAAATACCCTCACATAAAGCATAATTTTTATATCACTTACAATTAGCGGTCAAAAGTAACCAAGTTCCACAAAAAAAGTGATAACAAAATAAACATACATAGAGAAATATTATTCGATCAAAAGAGAAAAATGGAGGGGTGTTACATCCACCCCCTAGGGTCAGGCTTACTCCAGGAAGCCTGCAAACAAGAAGGGATAGAGCTCCCTCAAACACACTCAAAATCTAGATCCCTAAGGATGAACTCCTGAGGCTAAAGGAGGAGCTACACCCTGATGCCCGCGCTGACAGGTATCCATCACAGTAAGTACCTTATGAAATCTGCCTACATCACCTACCATTGGCTCAGAAGCCAATGGCCTCTGACTAAAACAAGAAGCACCCCACTGAGGACACTGACGAGCAATGTGGCCCTGCTGACCACGAGTGAAACATCTTGTCCCTCTACTGAACTCCCTAACATCAGGAGATGCACTAGGACGCGAAAAGCCACTTCCACTATACACTGACCGGGAACTCTGAGCAAGCTAATCATAGTGATCATGATGAGTGTGAATCCAACTCTGATCCCTCTTCCTCTGCTTCCAACTACCATCATGTTGGGACTGAGAATTCTGTCGCTCTGACTACGAAGGTTGATGTTGCCCACTCTTTGCGGTTTCCTGATTCCCCTTGGGAATGCCTGCAACCTGAGACTAACCACCCTGAGATGCAACAACAAAGGAAGGTGCATTGCCAAACTAAACTCCCAACTGACCACCGAAAGACAAAGCTAAATTTTCCTCCACAATTCAAGCCTTATTCACAACTACCTCCATGGTCTTTGGCTCAAGTATCTAAACTCCACCACTGATCTGGGCATTCAAGCCTCTAACAAAATGCTGGACAAGCATACCCTCATCATCACCTATACCGACATACTACTTGAGCTTGTAAGAATGACGCTCATAATGCTCTACTGACATATCCATAAGTTGCAAGGCATGGAACTCGTCTCCTCGATCCTGCCTCCAATGCTCTGAAAGAAATCTAGCCCAAAACCTCTCTTTTAACAACTCCCAAGAAACTGTACCAATGTCCATATGGAGCTTCTGCTCCTCTAATCTCCACCACATGGAGGCAAATCCTCTCAAGTGCATGATAGCGCACCTAGCTCGAGTGTTGCTATCATATGGGTGGATAGCAAAACACCTAGTCAAGTCAATGAGCCATGTCTCTACCTCCAAACCACTGCCTGATCCATCAAATATGGGTGGACATGCCCTAAGCAAGTCCCTCATATGGGCTGCTACCTCTGCATCTGACTGATTTGACACTGCCCTCTCTCCAACCACAACATACTCTACTCTCTGCCTTCGCCAAAGGCGGGCAAGGGTCTCCTCTAACAACTGCCGCAACTGAGCGTCCTCGATTGGTAGTGGATTTGGATTCTGATTACCCTCTCCCTGAACGTTCTGAGAAGATTGTTGCTCCTCATGATCAGGCTCACATGGAACCTGCAGGGGTAAGTCCTATTGTTCCCCAATGCGATCGCCTAAATGACCACATCTACGCCCTCCACCTCTTCCATGTCTAGGAGGCATACTCCTACATAGACACTTCAAGGTATTAGGCAAGACTCACAAGTTAAAACCTAAACACTACAAGCATAATGGGTCCATCATAATCCCAGAGTACCCAGTGCTTAAACTTAGGCTCTGATACCATGTGTAATTCCCTGCCACACAGCCCTAGGGGAAGTTGCAATTCACTAACCATATGCAACAATTTTTTTTTTTTTAAGAATAATAACATACAAGTTCACTATAGTTTGCAAACATCCCCTAAGGCTACGAGGTTGAGATTACTATAAACCCGCAAAACAACATACATGAAATGTAACATAACATTTAATTACTTAAGGAAATGAGGGTGCATACTTTCCATACATGCTAAATACATCAAAAACTAAAAGATACAACATGATTTCCAATAATAATTATTTACAATATAATTACAACACTCATTCCCCGAATGAGGTAAATCAAATAAGCATGATGATATATTACAATTTCCACCTCGATACAAATGAGGGGTGATGAAATACAAGAATAGCAAGAATGAAAGAACTAGAAGAGTAATAGGAACCCACGAGCTTCCCAACATGAGAGTCTCGTCCACAAGATCACGAACAAGCCAACGGTGTAAGGTGCACGTTCCACCCAACCAAGTGAAACCCAAAGGCTCACCCCCCGTGCTAGGAGATAGTAACAATGATTTATGGTCAAGATCAACTACCTCTAGACAAAGGCTAACATAATTGAACTAACTCAAATACCAAATAACAACACTTATCATAGTATGAGAAACTCACAAGAAAAAACATTGATTATAGGTTACATAGGTCAAGTACACCATTGTACAACACACAATAACTGACTAACTGTTGACGTAGGAAGAGTGTCATACATAAATTGACATGAGTTACCCTAGCTCAACCTTCCTAGGCTACTGGACCCCCATCTTGGGTTACCCTGGCTTGCCTCTACCGGTGCCTGACCCTCATGGAAAACTATGCATCTCATCTCATCTCGAGCCTTAACAAACGCATGCTTCATGAGAGAGGAAACTATTAACTTTATTAGTGTGAAAGTTCCCCATTAATTCTTTTAGATTATCACTTGATTACACCCTAAGTGAGTTACCCTGACACCGCTTTGGGCGTGAGACCCCCACAAAGGGCCACTCTCCTACTAACAACACTGGGATACAAAACCCTCAATCTAAGGGTAGACAAGATGCATGAAACTGAAAACCAATTCCAACCTTAACACATAAGGTCTCACTACCCGTTCATAGTACACGGGTAACCATAACAAATCACATATCCCGTTCATGATAATCAGGTGATAACACAACTACAACCACGTGCACTACCCAAAACAAAACACTAGAGTTGGACCAACATAATAAACAACCCCCACAAAACATAAACTCCCTTGGAAGACTTACAAAACCAAACATCCCATTTTCCCAACAATGCAACGACGAAGACACAATGAATAAGCAAGTTTAGTAAAATAAATATTCTAACGTTAGGATTTCCTAAATCCAAATAAGTCAATCACCCATTGCACAACTACTTCTAATTTATGACAATTTAGTGCATAGGACAAGAACCACCCATGACAATTGTTTAACCCTAACTTTCATTAGTTTTACATTACTTGAATATACTAGTCTTGACATAATTCGTTTCCAAGCAATAAAAAAATGTAAATCTAAATATTCTTTTCAATTTTCCGTCTACACCCAATCTTAGAATTCAATTCTCCAATAAATAATTAAATAAATAAAATGTTTTCATTATAAAATCAGTAGTTGCATCTTCAAAATAAAATGACAGTCAACACATTTAAATATATTATTTAAATAATAACAACATTATTTAACTCCATATATTTAAAAATAAATATTTGTATTTCCTTTTAAATAATTCTAATTATTTAAATTATATAATATACATATATTATAAATAATATATAATATATATATTATATAATAAAATAATATTAAAAAAGTAAAATGCATAAATATATATATATATATATATATATATATATATATATATATATATATATATATATATATATATATATATATATATATATATATATATATATATATATATATATATATATATATTTTATTAAGCAAATAAAATAAAATAAAACACAACATAGGATATATATATATATATATATATATATATATATATATATATATATATATATATATATATATATATATATATATATATATATATATATATAATATATATATGATATATATTATTTATCTCATATATATTATATATGATATAATATATATATATACATTAAGTTAAAAAAGAAAATAACAAGGTTTCGTTGGGATGGGAACAGGGGACGCTGCTCCCAGCAGTGCCCAGCCTCCAAGTGGAGGCTACGCTGCTATTAGCAGCGCCCTCCCCACCATGGGTGGGGAGCGCTACTCACAGTAGTGCACCCTCCACTGGGGGCGCTGTTGTTAGCAGCCCTCCCTCCCCAACGAATTCGCATACATAATATTTTTTTTAATTAAAAAAAAGCCCTGTATTTTTTGGGGTTTATTCTACAGGTGTTTACCATAAGAAAATACAGTCCTCAGTCATTTAAACTTCAAACAGATTATATATATATATTTATAATATATACATATATATATGTAATCAACATATATGTATATATATATATACATAATTTTCTCAAATTACAGTCAAATTGAGGAGATTTTCATCACAAAGTGAACATACCCAGCAAATTTTATTTCATGAATTCAAAATCAATTAATTTGCCATAACAAATTGTCGGAAGGGGTTTGAGTTTTCCTAAATTATTTCAACTCTTTCCTAAGATCTTAACAGTGGTTCATTCTCAAAATTTTCAAATAGAATTAAATCTACTAAAACATGAACCAATTTTCAAAATGAAAACAAAACAAGAAAAAAAAACCTGGATTTTTCTCCCAAAACTTGAAGTCCTTCAGTGGAGGTTTGTCTTTTCCTTTCCAATTCAGCTTCACCAATTTTCAGTCCTTTCTTCCCCAATTTTCTTCAAAGAAATCAATCCAAGTTTTGCTCTCCAAAATTCAAAAATTGAAAATTCCCCATAAAAATGAATTACCTTATGCCATTTTCTCCCCCAAATTTGTCAAAACCGTAAAAATGACTCACCCACTAAAATTTATTGCCAAAAAGGAGATATTTTCTATTTTGGCAATTTAAAAATTCAATTCAATTTCCAAAATGCATTTTGCAAAAATTTCCTTTTAAATAAAATTCATTCTTAACCAAAAGTCAATTAAATTTCTTTAACCAAATGAATTTAACAATTCACAAATAAAATTCTTTTCAATTTTTATTTCTAAAAGTAAAATGTAAAGCATAATTCTAATTTTTGATTTAATCCAAAAATATAAAGATGCCAACCCACCCAAATTGATTTAATTTAACCCTATTAATTTAATTAGTCAATAAAATAAATCTAATTCAAAATCATATTTTTTTATTAATTAAATTTAATTAATTAATTAATCACTAATTTCCCAACATTTCAATAAGATAAAATAGTAATTATTTATAAATTTCAAAAGCCATTTAATCCCTTTTAACTTGCAATTTTAAATATAAATCCAATGGGGAAAATAACAACATAAAACACTAAACCTGATTAAAAACTGACAACACACTATGGCTAGGGTGATGGTTTGACAGAGACAACCTAGTTACTATCTCCCAATCGATACCATTGGTAAATGGATATGCTCAGACCTATGAAACCAGGTCGAGTCGATGTACTGTACCTGCATCCTGCACACAATACGTGTAATGCCCAGCCAAGCAACCCCAAAGGATACATTATATCTAGCATTTATGGCACTAAATTTTTTTTTTTTTAAAAGTGCTTAACAAACAACATAATAATCATATATCACATGATATGAAACTAAACATGAACTACATAAAACAAATCGTTCGAGTTTACAAGACTGCATTACTTTTCACAACAACTTTATTACATTACATGAAAGGTAGTATACACCAGTATTCATAAGATAACATGAGCATGGTTAACACGTTAATCAAGGATTACAATATTACAATTCCATTTCGCAACATGAATGGGAAAGATACAATAATATGGAATGATACATCTGAAATGAAGGAGTACAAAGCTTCAATACTAAATCCAAACTCTGGTATAACTTAGGAGTCACTGCAAGGTACAATTTCACACTTCTCAAATGATGATTGGGGACCCAATGGGGTGCATAGCACGTTCCACCCAACCACGTGGACCCCAAGGCCCACCCCCCATGCTAAGAGATGACAAGAAGGAACCCCAACAATAACCATCATACAGAACAAGGATACAAGACTTCACAACAAGATCCACAATAACATAAGGAAATCTTAACACAAGATATAACCAACACAAGATGTGCCCAACATAAGGAATAACCAATAAAGCATCAACATACAAATGCCAACATGTGCTTCCAGAGGCTCAAGAATATCATAGAGGGAAACAAAGCACACTTGGTTGTTTAAGGAAGAGTGTCATCGCAATGTTGCATGGGTTACCCTGGTGTATCTTCCTAGGCCCCGGCCCCCAACTTGGGTTACCCTGGTGACCTCTTACGAAACCCAGGCCCACATGCAATCCAATGCGGCATCAATTATCTTTCATAAGGACAAGACAATGATTTTTCCATTCCAGGCCTTCTCAACTCATCTCAAGCCCATACAAGAACTTGAGCCATGAGTGAGGCATTCACTTATATCTTGTTAATGTGTGATTCTATCCAAAAACCCTATTTAAATATTAGTGTTTTCACTTGATTAATATACTTCCAATGAGTTACCCTGGGACCACTTCCGGGTCTCGGCCCCCATTGAAAGCCACTCCCCTTATGAACAACAAACTCTAAAATCACTAACTGGGTAAGCCAAAATACAAAGCATAAAATACCACAAGAACAATCATGTAAAGCAAGGCATACATCATCCTACATAAAATCTTCATAATGGATCAACTTCCAAGTGTAAGGCTATACCCAATCATCAAAAATCAAGTGAAAGAGCAACAACACACAAGTATACAACATGAAAGCCAATCGTAAAGGGAAATTTTCCCCAACCTCTAGATGACTAACAAATCCAAAACATAAGGTTTCCCAATTCATCATGGCAACAATATCAAAACTCAAGAACTAACACCATTCCAAATTAATGAGTCAAATAATAACAACTCAAATTTTTATTTCTTCTCTAATTTAATTCCTAATATAATTATCTCCATAACCAAATAATTATAAAGCATATAATGCGGAGTGAGTATCAGTATAGATCTAGAATGGGCCTCCTTAGTATTGAATATCTCTCAAATAGGCGATGGTAAAAGCATCATGGTGTAACTTAAAGTTGAATCTCTTAAGATACCAATATATTGTAATTGAGTTCACAGCTTAAGTGAAGATCGTATGGTAATTTTATATGACATAATAGTAAAGCCTCAATACTGAAGGTAATAAGGAAATTTTAATAAAGATAGATCAAGAAAATTTTGTGCGTTTCATACATAATCTAAGAACACAGTAAAGAATTTTTTTATGAGAAGAAACCTATTTTGGTTGAAAGGATTCAAGAAGATTTCATATCAGAGGAAACGAAAGCCACTCAAACATGCATGGAAAGGTATGGGAGCATAAACAATGCCTGTGGTTTATTTGCCATAATTCCTTGATAAGAAGGTTTCCTCTCATGACATGAAATGTCAGATAGTAATGCGCAAAAGGGAAGGATGGAAATGCAACGTACAGAACAAATCAACACTATACTTGTGCAATATCCCCACCATGTTGATAATAAACTCAACATTGCATATTACAACTAAAACATATTGTGGTCAACTATTGATGTATCTACGAGAAATCACACCTAGTGCTTTGTTTGGAAATAGAAATTCATTAACGAGAACCCAAGAACCTATCAAAAGACTCATTAGGACAAGAGCACAGATATTTGCAGATTCATTGGATGAATGGCATGAGAAGAAAGTTTTAGTTGGAGAGATCTACACCGAAATAACACTAGAAGTTTGACAAGGTCAATTTGTGATAAAATCATTGGGGAGTTTCCAAATATGGTGCTCATATGAGTTGTTGTAGATTGTCAACTGAATCAAGAAGATTATTTAATCCTTAAAAACTTCCTATTATGCTCAAGTGATGCGGCTGAGACAGGCCGACATCAGAATTAAAAAGGAATTATTTAGAACTTTCCTATTATGTTCAGTGTTGTGACTATATTTTACATCCTTGTTTTATCCCAATTCAAAAATTGTATAGAAGTTGAGGGAGTTAGTAAGTACTAATACCAAAAAGCCAACATAGACTATCTGTCACTAACTTGATCTCTGCTACTAGGAAAAAAGATCTAGCTTATCCTCAAACCGAGCACCATCCCGTTCTCACCCTATCGAATAAATTGAGAAGGAAACTACAGTTTACACTCAATTAAATTGATTAAGGAACTACAAATTACTCTTGTTTGGTTTCTATATGGCATACATTTTCATCAAAGAGCCTGAAGTTAACCTGTGCATGGTGAAATACAATGGTAGATTTGGCAACTGATAGGCATGTTGTTAAGTTTAGATAGAAAAGGAGGTGAGATGAGGTAAAGGATAGTGGATCTGCCTAGTTATGGCCTGATACAAAAGGACATAAGACTTGGACTATGCAAAGTGCAAAAGAGAGGACAAGACACCTATGTCGTTTGACAAGCACACAAATAGACGATTTTCTGTATGTGAAGAAAAAAATGAAATGATAATGATGTTCATTCAGTACCAAATAAGGCAAGGCATAGAGGAAAAGCACAATAACAATGTCGATATCATTCTCAGGAACCATATTCAACAAAAAGCAAGATAATTTCAATTATTAAATGCTCTATACAAGAGTTCACAGAAAGAGGAATAATGAAATCGCCTAAAGAGGATGCCAAAATAATCTGGGAGGTTATTTAGATCTAAACACCAGGATTACACGTTACAGGTTGCCATAGGACCAGGAAGACTATTTAAATCTAAATACAATGCCGCGTTCAGGTGCTGAAGTTGTGATAGATAGAGAAAACGGGTCAGAAAGAATCTAAATCTATACACCCTCTACATTCATGTGTTGTAGCTGTGATAGGTTACTAATGGTTACAGGGAGTTTATTTAATTCTGTACACTGCCTCAACTCTAAATGTTGTAACTATGACAGGTTGCCAAACATATTAGAAAATAAATATTGGAATTTGGAAATGTCGCCATCTACATGCATCATTTTTTTTTTAAACGTAGCAACCGCGATAGATTGTCAGTAGAATCAAACAGGTTATATACACCTTGAAACTCCCTATCAAGTTCAAGAGTTGCGGCTGAGGATGGTTGTCAAAGACAACAGAGAGATCATTTAAACCCTTAGAATTTCTGATTATGTTCAAGTGTCGCTGCCACTGCAACAGGTTGCAAGGGAATCAAGGAACTTATTCAAATGTCCATTCCCTCCAATGTTCTGAGTGTTACAGTTGTGACAGGTAACCAAAGAAATCAAGGGCTTATTTAAGTCTACACAGCCTACCATGTACAAACGCGACAGCTATGATAGTTTGCTAATGGAATCAAGGAGGTTATTAATAATGACAATATTTTATTTCAAGCTGGCTATTACAAAAAGTCTAAGCATAGTAAGTAAGCCTACACAATTTGTTTGATGATATGTATAGAAGGCAGAAATTATGATTGCTCACATCTAAATAAGCATAGAGATGATTTATTTCCAGATAACAGAAGCATACAATCTCTTGCTTTCAAACAAAATACAGAGAAAGGATTTCAAGAAACAGAACCTGGATGAACCAATAATTGAGCAGAAGAGTTGTGCTAAACCTCCTATTCTAGCTTGAAATTCGTAGAAACAGGACATAACCCTAATCTTATTTTTTGCATATTGCCTTGAGGAATGATCTCATAGAGTGCCACAATAGTAGGACCTGTGATCTTGGTAAAACTATGAATCTAAATAATTCGGATTGCCACTAAAAGATGTTGTAGTATCACCCATCAAGGAGATCTACTCTTCTTCTCTTTCTATTGTGTTCCTTGTCAGTGGTATTCTTGTTCTTCTGCTTGTAGTGGGCGTTGAAGATGGTGATGCTACCTTAGGCATATCCCCCCCCGGAGAGTCTCTTTTTGATTCCCAATTTATGAGTTTCAAAAAATGGTTGAAATAACTGCCTGGGAAGTGGTGATACAGAGAAAGATGGAGGGATATGCGAGGACAAAGTGTATGGAAGCTAAGGCAACTTTTTTGTCTGTTACGCAAGGAGACCTGAATGAAGAAGCCATGTTCCAGTAAGAAGACTCAATTTTCCCGCTTTCCCTTCCATTTTCTTTTATCTTTGCCTCCCCCCGTTCATGCATTTTCCCCCAAACTATGAGTTAATCTCGCATTCCAAAAGTAAGTGTCAATTTTTTCGGTTACGAAGGATCTTTTTTTTGCATGCATTAAAAAAAAAATCCACAACTCACTTCCTGTATGCAAGGAAGTTTGTTCCACCCTATTCTAATAATAGATTTATCTCCTTTATGGAGAATGGTCGGTTACATTTCTCCATTGTTCACTCTCTTCTTCATTATAACTTCTTAAGTGAGTGTAACCGCCAAGTTCTTCATTATCCATATCATTAAAAAATTTATCTTCAAATTAAAATTATGTTTTGAATAATTTTTTTTTCTTATATTATTATAACCTCTAATAATAAAAAAGTATCTATTATAATATTTAAGTTTAATCTATTTAAATTATTTAGTACTTGATTTTAATTAATTAACCAATTAATCAACACCAATCAAACTACTACAACCAACAACGGACTCGCAAACAACTCCTTACTTAAATGCCCAGAAGGGTCAATACGGAGGGCACTACAATACGAGTGTTGAAACATGCATATAATATATTAAAACACACCATGAAGAGGAAGTCACAGAATCATAGGGCGCTCGCATGCGAGTGATGTGATCCCGTCCCCTTCACCAATATAGTATAACTAACTGAAACATCTAACATCAATGATATAATCGAAAACATAAAGCATTCTTAATTCACATACATGCAAATCTAATCCATGACATGAAATAATAATAATGTCAAAATAAAATACCCTCACATAAAACATAATTTTTATATCACTTACAATGAGCGGTCAAAAGTAACCAAGTTCCACAAACAAAGCGATAACAAAATAAATATACATAGAGAAATATTATTTGATCAAAAGAGAAAAATGGAGGGGTGTTACATCCTCCCCCCTAGGGTCAGGCTTACTCCTGGGAGCCTACAAACAAGAAGGGATAGAGCTCCCTCAAACACACTCAAAATCTGGATCCCTAAGGATGAACTCCTGACGCTAAAGGAGGAGCTACAACCTGATGCCCGCCCTGACAGGTATCCATCGCAGTAAGTACCTTATGTGATCTACCTACATCACCTACAATTGGCTCAGAAGCCAATGGCCTCTGACTAAAACCAGAAGCACCCCACTGAGGACACTGACGAGCAATGTGGCCCTGCTGACCACGAGTGAAACATCCTGTCCCTCTATTGAACTTCCTAACATCAGGAGATGCACTAGGATGCGAAAAGCCACTTCCACTATACACTGACTGGGAACTCTAAGCAAGCTAATCATAGCGATCATGATGAGCTTGAATCCAACTCCGATCCCTCTTCCTCTGCTTCCAACTACTATCATGCTGTGACTGAGAATTTTGTCGCCCTGACTGTGAAGGTTGATGTTGCCCACTCTTTGCAGTTTCCTGATTCCCCTTGGGAACGCCTACAACCTGAGACTAACCACCCTAAGATCCAACACCAAAGGAAGGTACACTGCTAAACTGAACTCCCGACTGACCACCGAAAGACAAAGCTAAATTTTCCTCCACAATTCGAGCCTTATTCATGGCTACCTCCATGGTCTTTGGCACAAATATCCAAACTCCACCACTGATCTAGGCATTGAATCCCCTAACAAAATGTTGGACAAGCATACCCTCATCATCACCTATACCAACATACTGCTTGAGCTCGTAAAAATGATGCTCATAATGCTCTACTCACATATCCATATGTCGCAAGGCATGGAACTCATCTCCTCGACGCTGCCTCCAATGCTCCGAATGAAATCTAGCCCGAAACCTCTCTTGGAACAACTCCCAAGAAATTGTACCAATGTCCAGATGGAGCTTCTGCTCCTCTAATCTCCACCACATGGAGGCAAATCCTCTCAAGTGCATGATAGCTTACCTAGCTCGAGTGTTGCTATCGTATAGGTGGATAGCAAAATGCCTAGTCAAGTCAATGAGCCATGTCTCTGCCTCCAAACCACTACCTGATCCATCAAATATGGGTGGGCATGCCCTAAGAAAGTCCCTCATATGGGCTGCTACCTTTGCATCTGACTGATCTGACACTGCCCTCTCTCCAACCACAACCTACTCTACTCTCTGCCTTGGCCAAAGGTGGGCAAGGGTCTCCTCTAATAACTGATGCAACTGAGCGTCCTCGATTGCTAGTGGATTTGGATTCTGATTACCCTCTCCCTGAACATTCTCAGAAGCTTGTTGCTCCTCATGATCAAGCTCACATGGAACATGCGGGGGTAAGTCCTATTGTTCCCCAACGTGATTGCCTAAATGACCACGTCTATGCCCTCCACCTCTTCCGCGTCTAGGAGGCATACTCCTACATAGACACTTGAAGGTATTAGGAAAGACTCAAAACTTAAAACCTAAACACTACAAGCATAATGGGTCCATCATAATCCCAGAGTACCGAGTGTTTAAACCTAGGCTCTGATACCATGTGTAATTCCCCGCCACGCAACCCTAGGGGAAGTTGCAATTCACTAACCATATGCAACAATTTTTTTTATGTTTAAGAATAATAACATACAAGTTCACTATACTTTGCAAACATCCCCTAAGGCTACAAGGTTGAGATTACCATAAACCCGCAAAACAACATACATGAAATGTAACATAACATTTAATTACTTAAGGAAATGAGGGTGCATACTTTCCATAAATTCTAAATACATCAAAAACTAAAAGATACAACATGATTTCCAATAATAATTATTTACAATATAATTACAACACTCATTCCCCGAATGAGGTAAATCAAATAAGCATCATGATATATTACAATTTCCACCTCGATACAAATGAGGGGTGATAAAATACAACAATAGCAGGAATGAAAGAACTAGAAGAGTAATAGGAACCCACGATCTTCCCAACATGAGAGTCTCATCCACAAGATCACGAACAAGCCAACGGTGTAAGGTGCACGTTCCACCCAACCAAGTGAAACCCAAAGGCTCACCCCCCATGCTAGGAGATAGTAACAAGGATTTCTGGTCAAGATCAACTACCTCTAGAGAAAGGCTAACATAATTGAACTGACTCAAATACCAAATAACAAAACTTATCACAGTATGAGAAACTCACAAGAAAAAACATTGATTCCAGGTTACATAGGTCAAGTACACCATTGTACAACACACAATAACTAACTAACTATTGACGTAGGAAGAGTGTCATACATAAATTGACATGAGTTACCCTAGCTCAACCTTCCTAGGCTACCGGACCCCCATCTTGGGTTACCCTGGCTTGCATCTACTGGGCCTCGGACCCTCATGGAAAACCATGCGTCTCATCTCATCTCAAGCCTTAACAAAAGCATGCTTCATGAGAGAGGAAACTATTAACTTTATTAGTGTGAATGTTCCCCTTTAATTCTTTTATATTATCACTTGATTACACCCTAAGTGAGTTACCTTGACATCGCTTTGGGCATGAGACCCCCACAAAGGGCCACTCTCCTAATGACAACACTGGGATAGAAAACCCTCAATCTAAGGGTAGAAGAGATGCACGAAACTGAAAACCAAGTCCAACCTTAACACATAAGGTCTCACAACCCGTTCATAGTACACAGGTAACCATACCAAATCACATATCCCGTTCATGATAATCGGGTGATAACACAACTACAACCACGTGCACTACCCAAAACAAAACACTAGAGTTGAACCAACATAATAAACAACCCCCACAAAACATAAACTCCCTTGGAAGACTTACAAAACCAAACATCCCATTTTCCCAACAACGCAACAACGAAGACACAACCAATAAGTAAGTTTAGGAAAATAAATATTCGAACGTTAGGATTTCCTAAATCCAAATAAGTCAATCCCCTGTTGCACAACTAGTTCTAATTTATGACAATTTAGTGCATAGGACAAGAACCACCCATGACAATTGTTTAACCCTAACTTTCATCAGTTTTACATTACTTGAAAATACTAGTCTTGACATAATTCTTTTCCAAGCAATACAAAAATGTAAATCTAAATATTCTTTTGAATTTCCCATCTACAACCAATCTTAGAGTTCAATTCTCCAATAAATAATTAAATAAATAAAACGTTTTCATTATAAAATCAGTAGTTGCATCTTTAAAATAAAACGACCATCAACACATTTAAATATATTATTTAAATAATAACAACATTATTTAACTCCATATATTTAAAAATATATATTTTTATTTCCTTTTAAATAATTCTAATTATTCAAATTATATAATATATATATATTATAAATAATATATAATATATATATTATATAATAAAATAATATTAAAAAAATAAAATGCATAAATATATATATTTTTATTTTATTTTATTTAAGCAAATAAAATAAAATAAAACACAACATAGGATATATATATCATATATAATATATATGATATATATTATTTATCTCATATATATTATATATGATATAATATATATATATATACATTAAGTTAAAAAAGAAAATAACAAGGTTTCGTTGGGATGGGAACAGGGGACGCTGCTCCCAGCAACGCCTAGCCTCCAAGTGGAGGCTACGGTGCTATTAGCAGTGCCCTCCCCACCTTGGGTGGGGAGCGCTGCTTACAGCAGTGCACCCTCCACTGGGGGCGCTGCTATTAGCAGCCCTCCCTCCCCAACGAATTCGTATACATAATTTTTTTTTTAATTAAAAAAAAGCCCCCTATTTTTTGGGGTTTATTCTACAGGTGTTTACCATAAGAAAATATAGTCCTTAGTCATTTAAATTTCAAACAGATTTTGTATATATATATTTATAATATATACATATATATATGTAATGAACATATATGTATATATAGATATATATATATATACACACACATAATTTTCTCAAATTACAGTCAAATTGAGGAGACTTTCATCACAAAGTGAACATACCCAGCAAATTTTATTTCATGAATTCAAAATCAATTAATTTGCCATAACAAATTCTCGGAAGGCGTTTGAGTTTTCCTAAATTATTTCAACTCTTTCCTAAGATCTTAACAGTGGTTCATTCTCAACTTTTGCAAATAGAATTGAATCTACTAAAACATCAACCAATTTTCAAAATGAAAACAAAACAAGAAAAAAAAACCTGGATTTTTCTCCCAATACTTGAAGTCCTTCAGTGGAGGTTTTCCATTTCTTTTCCAATTCAGCTTCACAAATTTTCAATCCTTTCTACCCCAATTTTCTTCAAAGAAATCAATCCAAGTTTTGCTCTCCAAAAGTAAAAAAATTTGAAAATTCCCCATAAAAATGAATTACCTTATGCCATTTTCTCCCCCAAATTTGTCAAAACCCTAAAAATGACTCACCCACTAAAATTTATTGCCAAAAAGGAGATATTTTCTATTTTGGCAATTTAAAAATTCAATTCAATTTCCAAAATGCATTTTGCAAAAAATTCGTTTTAAATAAAATTCATTCTCAACCAAAAGTCAATTAAATTTCTTTAGCCAAATGAATTTAACAATTCACAAATAAAATTCTTTTCAAATTTTATTTCTAAAAGTAAAATGTAAAGCATAATTCTAATTTTTGATTTAATCCAAAAATCTAAAGATGCCAACCCAACCAAATTGATTTAAATTAACCCTATTAATTTAATTAGTCAATAAAATAAATCTAATTCAAAATCATAGTATTTTATTAATTAAATTAAATTAATTAATTAATCACTAATTTCCCAACATCTCAATAAGACAAAATAGTAATCATTTATAAATTTCAAAAGCCATTTAATCCCTTTTAACTTGCAATTTTAAATATAAAGCCAATGGGGAAACTAACAACATAAAACACTGAACCCGATTAAAAACCGATGACACACTATGGCTAGGGTGATGGTTTGAAAGAGAAAACCTAGTTACTATCTCCCAATCGATACCGTTGGTAAATGGACACGCTCAAACCTATGAAACCAGGTCGAGTCGATGTACTGTACCTGCCTCCTGCACACAATACGAGTGTTGAAACATGCATATAATATATTAAAACACACCATGAAGAGGAATTCACAGAATCATATTGTGCTTGCATGCGAGTGATGTGATCCTGTCCCCTTCACCAATATAGTATAGCTAACTAAAACATCTGACATCAATGATATGATCGAAAACATAAAGCATTGTTAATTCACATATATGCTAATCTAATCCATGACATGAAATAATAATAATATCAGAATAAAATACCCTCACATAAAACATAATTTTTATATCACTTACAATTAGCGGTCAAAAGTAACCAAGTTCCACAAACAAAGTGATAACAAAATAAACATACATAGAGAAATATTATTCGATCAAAAGATAAAAATGGAGGGGTGTTACATCCTCCCCCCTAGGGTCAGGCTTACTCCTAGAAGCCTGTAAACAAGAAGGGATAGAGCTCCCTCAAACACACTCAAAATCTAGATCCCTAAGGATGAACTCCTAATGCTAAAGGACGAGCTACACCCTGATGCCCGCCCTGATAGGTATCCATCGCAGTATGTACCTTATGCGATCTGCCTACATCACCTACCGTTGGCTCAGAAGCCGATGGCCTCTGACCAAAACTAGAAGCACCCCACTGAGGACACTGACGAGCAATGTGGCCCTGCTGACCACGAGTGAAACATCCTGTCCCTCTACTGAACTCCCTAACATCGGGAGATGCACTAGGACGCGAAAAGCCACTTCCACTATACACTGACTGGGAACTCTGAGCAAGCTAATCATAGTGATCAAGATGAGCGCGAATCCAACTCCGATCCCTCTTCCTCTGCCTCCAACTACCATCATGCTGGGACTCAGAATTTTGTCGCCCTGACTACGAAGGTTGATGTTGCCCACTCTTTGCAGTTTCCTGATTCCCCTTGGGAACGCCTGCAACCTGAGACTAACCACCTTGAGATCCAACACCAAAGGAAGGTGCACTACCAAACTGAACTCCTGACTGACCACCGAAAGACAAAGCTAAATTTTCTTCCACAATTCGAGCCTTATTCACAGCTACCTCCATGGTCTTCGGCTCAAATATCCAAACTCCACCACTGATCTAGGCATTCAAGCCCCTAACAATATGCCTGACAAGTATACCCTCATCATCACCTATACTGACATACTGCTCGAGCTCGTAAAAATGATGCTCATAATGATCTACTCACATATCCATATATCGCAAGGCATGGAACTCATCTCCTCGACACTGCCTCCAATGCTCTGAAAGAAATCTAGCCCAAAACCTCTCTTGGAACAACTCCCAAGAAATTGTACCAATGTCCAGATGGAGCTTCTACTCCTCTAATCTCCACCACATTGAGGAAAATCCTCTCAAGTGCATGATAGCGCACCTAGCTCGAGTGTTTCTATCATATGGGTGGATAGCAAAATGCCTAGTCAAGTCAATGAGCCATGTCTCTGCCTCCAAACCACTACCTGATCCATCAAATATGGGTGGACGTGCCCTAAGCAAGTCCCTCATATGGGCCGCTACCTCTACATCTGACTGATCTGACACTGCCCTCTCTCCAACCACAAACTACTCTACTCTCTGCCTTGGCCAAATGCGGGCAAGGGTCTCCTCTAACAACTGACGCAACTGAGTGTCCTCGATTGCTAGTGGATTTGGATTCTGATTACCCTCTCCTTGAAAGTTCTGAGAAGCTTGTTGCTTCTCACGATCAGGCTCACATGGAACGTGCGGGGGTAAGTCCTATTGTTCCCCAATGCGATCGCCTAAATGACCACATCTACGCCCTCCACCTCTTCCGCGTCTGGGAGGCATACTCCTACATAAAAACTTCAAGGTATTAGGCAAGACTCACAACTTAAAACCTAAACACTACAAGCATAATGGGTCCATCATAATCCCAAAGTACCTAGTGTTTAAACCTAGGCTCTGATACCATGTGTAATGCCCCGCCACGCAACCCTAGGAGAAGTTGCAATTCACTAACCATATGCAACAATTTGTTTTTTTTTTAAGAATAATAACATACAAGTTCACTATACTTTGCAAACATCCCCTAAGGCTACGAGGTTGAGATTACTATAAACCCGCAAAACAACATACATGAAATGTAACATAACATTTAATTACTTAAGGAAATGAGGGTGCATACTTTCCATACATGCTAAATACATCAAAAACTAAAAGATACAACATGATTTCCAATAATAATTATTCACAATATAATTACAACACTCATTCCCCGAATGAGGTAAATCAAATAAGCATCATGATATATTACAATTTCCACCTCGATACAAATGAGGGGTGATGAAATACAAGAATAGCTGGAATGAAAGAACTAGAAGAGTAATAGGAACCCACGAGCTTCCCAACATGAGAGTCTCCTCCACAAGATCACAAACAAGCCAACGGTGTAAGGTGCACGTTCCACCCAACCAAGTAAAACCCAAAGGCTCACCCCCATGCTAGGAGATAGTAACAAGGATTTCTGGTCAAGATCAACTACCTCTAGACAAAGGCTAACATAATTGAACTAACTCAAATACAAATAACAACACTTATCACAGTATGAGAAACTGACAAGAAAAAACATTGATTCCGGGTTACATAGGTTAAGTACACCATTGTACAACACACAATAACTGACTAACTGTTGATGTAGGAAGAGTGTCATACATAAATTGACATGAGTTACCCTAGCTCAACCTTCCTAGGCTACCGGACCCCCATCTTGGGTTACCCTGGTTTGCCTCTACCGCCCGCCAGACCCTCATGCAAAACTATGCGTCTCATCTCATCTCGAGCCTTAACAAATGCATGCTTCATGAGAGAGGAAACTATTAACTTTATTAGTGTGAAAGTTCTCCATTAATTCTTTTAGATTATCACTTGATTACACCCTAAGTGAGTTACACTGACACCGCTTTGGGCGTGAGACCCCCACAAAGGGCCACTCTCCTACTGACAACACTGGGATACAAAACCCTTAATCTAAGGGTAGACAAGATGCACATAACTGAAAACCAATTCAAACCTTAACACATAAGGTCTCACAACTCATTCATAGTACACGGGTAACCATAACAAATCACATATCCTGTTCATGATAATTGGGTGATAATACAACTACAACCACGTGCACTACCCAAAACAAAACACTAGAGTTGAACCAACATAATAAACAACCCCCACAAAACATAAACTCCCTTGGAAGACTTACAAAACCAAACATCCCATTTTCCCAACAACGCAATGACGAAGACACAACCAATAAGCAAGTTTAGGAAAATAAATATTCTAATGTTCGGATTTCCTAAATCCAAATAAGTCAATCACCCGTTGCACAACTACTTGTAATTTATGACAATTTAGTGCATGGGACAAGAACCACCCATGACAATTGTTTAACCCTAACTTTCATCAGTTTTACATTACTTGAAAATACTTTTCTTCACATAATTCGTTTCCAAGCAATACAAA
Organism: Sequoia sempervirens; assembly: GCA_007258455.2. Taxonomy (NCBI): domain Eukaryota; kingdom Viridiplantae; phylum Streptophyta; class Pinopsida; order Cupressales; family Cupressaceae; genus Sequoia; species Sequoia sempervirens. The sequence continues at coordinate 24,757 of VDFB02272932.1, read as the reverse complement.
AATGTAAAATCTAAATATTCTTTTCAATTTCCCGTCTACAACTAATCTTAGAATTCAATTCTCCAATAAATAATTAAATAAATAATACGTTTTCATTATAAAATCAGTAGTTGCATCTTGAAAATAAAACGACCATCAACACATTTAAATATATTATTTAAATAATAACAACATTATTTAACTCCATATATTTAAAAACAAATATTTTTATTTCCTTTTAAATAATTCTAATTCTTTAGATTATATAATATATACATTATAAATAATATATATATTATATATTATATAATAAAATAATATTAAAAAAATAAAATGCATAAATATATATATATTTTTATTTTATTTTATTTAAGGAAATAAAATAAAATAAAACACAACATAGGATATATATATATATATCATATATAATATTTATGATATATATTATTTATCTCATATATATTATATATGATATGATATATATATATATATATATATACATTAAGTTAAAAAAAGAAAATAACAAGGTTTCGTTGGGATGGGAATAGGGGACGCTACTCCCTCCAGCGCCTAGTCTCCATGTGGAGGCTATGCTATTGTTAGCAGTGCCCACCCCACCATGGGTGGTGAGTGCTGCTCACAGCAGTGCACCCTCCACTGGGGGTGCTACTGTTAGCAACCCTCCCTACCCAACAAATTCGCATACATAATATTTTTTTAATTAAAAAAAATCCCCCTATTTTTTGGGGTTTATTCTACAGGCGTTTACCATAAGAAAATACAGTCCTCAGTCATTTAAATTTCAAACAGATTTTGTATATATATATATTTATAATATATACATATATATATGTAATCAACATATATGTATATATATATACATAATTTTCTCAAATTACAGTCAAATTGAGGAGATTTTCATCACAAAGTGAACATACCCAGCAAATTTTATTTCATGAATTCAAAATCAATTAATTTTCCATGACAAATTCTCGTAAGGGGTTTGAGTTTTCCTAAATTATTTCAACTCTTTCCTAAGATCTTAACAGTGGTTCATTCTCAAATTTTGCAAATAGAATTGAATCTACTAAAACATTAACCAATTTTCAAAATGAAAACAAAAAAAGAAAAAAAAACCTAGATTTTTCTCCCAAAACTTGAAGTCCTTTAGTGGAGGTTTGCCTTTTCCTTTGCAATTCAACTTCACCAGTTTTCAATTCTTTCTTCCCCAATTTTCTTCAAAGAAATCAATCCAAGTTTTGCTCTCCAAAATTGAAAAATTGAAAATTCCCCATAAAAATGAATTAACTTATGCCATTTTCTCCCACAAATTTGTCAAAACCCTAAAAATGACTCACACACTAAAATTTATTGCCAAAAAGGAGATATTTTCTATTTTGGCAATTTAAAAATTCAATTCAATTTCCAAAATGCATTTTGCAAAAATTTCCTTTTAAATAAAATTCATTCTCAACCAAAAGTCAATTAAATTTCTTTAGCCAAATGAATTTAACAATTCACAAATAAAATTCTTTTCAATTTTTATTTCTAAAAGTAAAATGTAAAGCATAATTCTAATTTTTGATTTAATCCAAAAATCTAAAGATGCCAACCCAACCAAATTGATTTAATTTAACCCTATTAATTTAATTAGTCAATAAAATAAATCTAACTCAAAATCAGATTATTTTATTAATTAAATTAAATTAATTAATTAATCACTAATTTCACAACATTTCAATAAGACAAAACAATAATCAATTATAAATTTCAAAAGCCATTTAATCCCTTTTAACTTGCAATTTTAAATATGAAGCCAATGGAGAAACTAACAACATAAAACACTGAACCTGATTAAAAACCGATGACACACTATGGCTAGGGTGATGGTTTGACAGAGAAAACCTAGTTACTATCTCCCAATAGATAACGTTGGTAAATGGACATGCTCAGACCTATGAAACCAGGTTGAGTCGATGTACTGTACCTGCATCTTGCACACAATACGAGTGTTGAAATATGCATATAATATATTAAAAGACATCGTGAAGAGGAAGTCGCGGAATCATAGTGCACTCGCATGCGAGTGATGTGATCCCGTCCCCTTCACCAATATAGTATAACTAACTGAAACATCTAACATCAATGATATAATTAAAAATGTAAAGGATTGTTAATTCACATACATGCTAATCTAATCCATGACATGAAATAATAATAATGTTAGAATAAAATACCCTCACATAGAACATAATTTTTATCACTTACAAGTAGCGGTCAAAAGTAACCAAGTTCCACAAACAAAGTGATAAAAAAATAAACATACATAGAGAAATATTATTCAATCAAAAGACCAAAATGGAGGGGTGTTACATCCTCCCCCATAGGGTCAGGCTTACTCCTGGAAGCCTGCAAACAAGAAGGGATAGAGCTCCCTCAAACACACTCAAAATCTAGATCCCTAAGGATGAACTCCTGATGCTAAAGGAGGAGCTACACCTTGATGCCCACCCTGATAGGTATCCATTGGAGTAAGTACCTTATGCGATTTTCCTACATCACCTACCATTGGCTTAGCAGCCAATGGCCTCTGACTAAAACCAGAAGCATCCCACTGAGGACAATGATGAGTAATGTGGCCTTGCTGACCATGAGTGAAACATCTTGTCCCTCTACTGAACTCCCTAACATCAGGAGATGCACAAGGACGCGAAAAGCCACTTCAGATATACACTGACTAGGAACTCAGAGCAAGCTAATCAGAGCGATCACAATTAGCTTGAATCCAACTCCGATCCCTCTTCCTCTACTTCCAACTACCATCGTGCTGGGACTGAGAATTATGTCGCCCTGACTGTGAAGGTTGATGTTGCCCAATCTTTGTGGTTTCCAGATTCCCCTTGGGAACGCCTACAACCTGAGACTAACCACCCTGAGATCCAACACAAAAGGAAAGTGCACTGCCAAACTAAACTCCCAACTGACCACCGAAAGACAAAGCTAAATTTTCCTCCATAATTTGAGCCTTATTCACAGCTACCTCCATGGTCTTCAGCTCAAATATCCAAACTCCACCACTGATCTTGGCATTGAAGCCCCTAACAAAATGCTGGACAAGCATACCCTCATCATCACCTATACCGACATACTACTTGAGCTCATAAAAATGATGCTCATAATGCTCTACTGACATATCCATATGTCACAAGGCATGGAACTCATCTCCTCGATGCTGCCTCCAATGCTCCGAAAGAAATCTAGCCTGAAACCTCTCTTGGAACAACTACCAAGAAACTGTACCAATGTCCAGATGGAGCTTTTGCTCCTCTAATCTCCACCACATGGAGGCAAATCCTCTCAAGTGCATGATAGTGCACCTAGCTCGAGTGTTGCTATCATATGGGTGGATAGCAAAATGCCTAGTCAAGTCAATGAGCCATGTCTCTGCCTCCAAACCACTGCCTGATCCATCAAATATGGGTGGACGTGCCCTAAGCAAGTCCCTAATATTGGCTACGACCTCCACATCTGACTGATCTAACACCACCCTCTTTCCAACCACAACCTACTCTACTCTCTGCCTTGGCCAAAGGTGAGTAAGGGTCTCCTCTAACAACTGACACAACTGAGTGTCCTCGATTGGTAGTGGATTTGGATTCTGATTACCCTCTCCCTGAATGTTCTGAGAAGCTTGTTGATCCTCATGATTAGGCTCACATGGAACATGCGGGGGTAAGTCCTATTGTTCCCCAATGTGATCACCTAAATGACCACATCTATGCCCTCCACATCTTCCGCGTCTAGGAGGCATACTCCTACATAGACACTTCAAGGTATTAGGCAAGACTCGCAACTTAAAACCTAAACACTACAAGAATAATGGGTCCATCATTATCCTAGATTACCCAGTGTTTAAACCTAGGGTCTGATAACATGTGTAATGCCCCGCCACCCAACCCTAGGGGAAGTTGCAATTCACTAACCATATGCAACAATTTTTTTTATGTCTAAGAATAATAACATACAAGTTCACTATACTTTGCAAACATTCCCTAAGGCTACGAGGTTGGGATTACTATAAACTTGCAAAACAACATACATGAAATGTAACATAACATTTAATTACTTAAGGAAATGAGGGTGCATACTTTCCATACATGCTAAATACATCAAAAACTAAAAGATACAACATGATTTCAAATAATAATTATTTACAATATAATTACAACACTCATTCCCCGAATGAGGTAAATCAAATAAGCATGACGATATATTACAATTTCCACCTCGATACAAATAAGGGGTGATGAAATACAAGAATAGCTGGAATGAAAGAACTAGAAGAGTAATAGGAACCCACGAGCTTCCCAACATGAGAGTCTCATCCACAAGAACACGAACAAGCCAACGGTGTAAGGTGCACGTTCCACCCAACCAAGTGAAACCCAAAGGCTCACCCCCCATGCTAGGAGATAGTAACAAGGATTTCTGGTCAAAATCAACTACCTCTAGACAAAGGCTAACATAATTTAACTGACTCAAATACCAAATAACAACACTTATCACAGTATGAGAAACTCACAAGAAAAAACATTGATTCTAGGTTACATAGGTCAAGTACACCATTGTACAACACACAATAACTGACTAACTGTTGACGTAGGAAGAGTGTCATACATAAATTGACATGAGTTACTCTAGCTCAACCTTCCTAGGCTACCAGACCCCCATCTTGGGTTACCCTGGCTTGCATCTACCGGCCGCCGGACTCTCATGCAAAACTATGCATCTCATCTCATCTCCAGCCTTAACAAACGCATGCTTCATGAGAGAGGAAACTATTAACTTTATTAGTGTGAAAGTTCCCCATTAATTCTTTTAGATTATCACTTGATTACACCCTAAGTGAATTACCCTGTCACCGCTTTGGGCGTGAGACCCCCACAAAGGGCCACTCTCCTACTGACAACACTGGGATACAAAACCCTCAATCTAAGGGTAGACAAGATGCACGAAACTGAAAACCAATTCCAACCTTAACACATAAGGTCTCACAACCCGTTCATAGTACACGGGTAACCATAACAAATCACATATCCTGTTCATGATAATCGGGTGATAACACAACTACAACCATGTGCACTACCCAAAACAAAACACTAGAGTTGAACCAACATAATAAACAACCCCCACAAAACATAAACTCCCTTGGAAGACTTACAAAACCAAACATCCCATTTTCCCAACAACACAACGACGAAGACACAACCAATAAGCAAGTTTAGGAAAATAAATATTCTAATGTTAGGATTTCCTAAATCCAAATAAGTCAATCACCCGTTGCACAACTAGTTCTAATTTATGACAATTTAGTTCATAGGACAAGAACCACCCATGACAATTGTTTAACCCTAACTTTCATCAGTTGTACATTACTTGAAAATACTAGTTTTGACATAATTCGTTTCCAAGCAATACAAAAATGTAAATCTAAATATTCTTTTCAATTTCCCATCTACAACCAATCTTAGAATTCAATTCTCCAATAAATAATTAAATAAATAAAACATTTTCGTTATAAAATTAGTAGTTGCATCTTCAAAATAAAACGACCATCAACACATTTAAATGTATTATTTAAATAATAACAACATTATTTAACTCCATATATTTAAAAACAAATATTTTTATTTCCTTTTAAATAATTCTAATTATTTAAATTATAATATATATATTATAAATAATATATAATATATATATATATTATATAATAAAATAATATTAAAAAATTAAAATGCATAATATATATATATATATTTTATTTTATTTTATTATATAATAAAATAATATTATAAAAATTAAAATGCATAAATATATATATATTTATTTTATTTTATTTTATTTTATTTAAACAAATAAAATAAAATAAAACACAACATATGATATTTTATATATATATCATATATAATATATATGATATATATTATTTATATCATATATATTATATATGATATAATATATATACATTAAGTTAAAAAAAGAAAATAACAAGGTTTCGTTGGGATGGGAATAGGGGATGTTGCTCCCAGCAGCACCTAGCCTCCAAGTGGAGGCTACGCTACTATTAGCAACGACCTACCCACCATGGGTGGGGAGCATTGCTCACAGCAGTGCACCCTCCACTGGGGGCTGGGCTATTAGCAGCCCTCCCTCCCCAACGAATTCGCATACATAATATTTTTTTAATTAAAAAAAAGCCCCCTATTTTTTGTGGTTTATTCTACAGGTGTTTACCAGAAGAAAATACAGTCCTTAATCATTTAAATTTTAAACAGATTTTGTATATATATATATATTTATAATGTATACATATATATATAATCAACATATACGTATATATATATACATAATTTTTTCAAATTATAGTCAAATTGAGGAGATTTTCATCACAAAATCAACATACCCAGCAAATTTTATTTCATGAATTCAAAATCAATTAATTTGCTAAAACAAATTCTCGGAAGAGGTTTGAGTTTTCCTAAATTATTTCAAATCTTTCCTAAGATCTTAACAGTGGTTCATTCTCAAATTTTGCAAACAAAATTGAATCTACTAAAACATGAACCAATTTTCAAAATGAAAACAAAACAAGAAAAGAAAACCTAGATTTTTCTCCCAAAACTTGAAGTCCTTCAGTGGAGGTTTGCCTTTTCCTTTCCAATTTAGCTTGACCAATTTTCAATCCTTTCTTCCCCAATTTTCTTCAAAGAAATCAATCCAAGTTTTGCTCTCCAAAATTCAAAAATTGAAAATTTCCCATAAAAAAGAATTACCTTATGCCATTTTCTCCCCCAAATTTGTCAAAACCCTAAAAATGACTCACCCACTAAAATTTATTGCCAAAAAGGAGATATTTTCTATTTTGGCAATTTAAAAATTCAATTCAATTTCCAAAATGCATTTTGCAAAAATATCCTTTTAAATAAAATTCATTCTTAACCAAAAGTCAATTAAATTTCTTTAACCAAATGAATTTAACAATTGACAAATAAAATTCTTTTCAATTTTTATTTCTAAAAGTAAAATGTAAAGCATAATTCTAATTTTTGATTTAATCCAAAAATCTAGAGATGCCAACCCAACCAAGTTGATTTAATTTAACCCTATTAATTTAATTAGTCAATAAAATAAATCTAATTCAAAATCAGATTATTTTATTAATTAAATTAAATTAATTAATTAATCACTAATTTCCCAACATTTCACTAAGACAAAACAATAATCATTTATAAATTTCAAAAGCCATTTAATCCCTTTTAAGTTGCAATTTTAAATATAAAACCAATGGGGAAACTAACAACATGAAACACTGAACTTGATTAAAAACTGACGACACACTATGGCTAGGGTGATGGTTTGACACAGAAAACCTAGTTACTATCTCCCAATCGATACCGTTGGTCAATGGACATGTTCAGACCTGTGAAACTAGGTGGAGTCGATGTCCTATACCTGCATCCTGCACACAATATGAGTGTTGAAAAATGCATATAATATATTAAAACACACCGTGAAGAGGAAGTCGCGGAATCACAGGGCGCTCGCATGCGAGTGATGTGATCCCGTCCCCTTCACCAATATAGTATAACAAACTGAAACATCTAACATTAATGATATAATAAAAAATGTAAAGCATTGTTAATTCACATACATGCTAATCTAATCCATGACATGAAATAATAATAATGTCAGAATAAAATACCCTCACATAAAACATAATATTTATATTGCTTACAATTAGCGGTCAAAAGTAACCAAGTTCCACAAACAAAGTGATAACAAAATAAACATACATAGAGAAATATTGTAGATAAAAGCTTCATATTTTATTTAATTAATTAATTTAATTTATTGGTAAAATAATTTAGTCATTGAGATTAAAATTATTTTATTAAATAAATTAATTAATTGATTAAAGTTATTTGTATTGTCAGAATAGATTAAATATAAATGTTTTGTGGGAATGGAATTTTAAATATGAATACAAATAAAGAAAATAAATTAGTTTTTGAATTCTTTAATTCTTTAAAATAAAATAAATTCTTGTTATTTGAGGGAAGAAAGAATTACTCATGAGTTTGTTGGAAGATATTTTCTTCTTGCCATGTGTGTTAGTTAAATTTATTGCAAATTTTTTGTTGAGGATTCCCTTGGAGAAGATATTATGAGATTTTCAAAAGAAAATAGATAAAATCTCAGTTTATTAGTAAATAAAACTCATTGAATGGAATGAGGAAATTGGAAACTCATGAGATAAACTTTTAATTATTTCCTGTAGAAAACATTTTAGGAATCTCGATTGAAAAGAAACCCTCTATTTTGGAAATAGAAAATCTTGATAAAAATTTGGCGAATCTAAACCTCTGGTAAATGTACCTATACTAAACTTAAATTATTAATTTTATATTCTTCTAGCAATTAATTTAGAATACAAAATTTTATGTATATAAATTTATGCACAATTGAAAATTTGTTTCAAGTTAAATTGTGAAAAGTTTATTTAAAAAAAAAATAAAATTTAAAAACCCTAATGAAATCGCTGTACGGTGAAATTCATAAGGAAAAATCATAAAAAAAAGAAAGAAATTATTTTAATTGTTAGTGTGAGGGGTTATTAGAATTTGATTTTTAAATGAAATATTTTTATTAGATAAATTGATAATTATTTCTTTATGTGAAATTGAGGAAGTTAAAATTAGATTAAATGTTACAAAATTATTTTATTGTTTGGGAAAAGAATTATAATCAAGTTGTTTTATTTTCTTGTTGTTTTTGATTGACTTGATTAGGTTTAGTAAACCCTAACTTTAGATTTTTATTATGCCTAATTTTCTTTAGATTATTTCTATTCTTTTGGGAAAATTGGGATTACTTTGAATTGTAAGTCTTCCAGTTAAGTTTGTTAATGAGGGAGTTGTTAATTGTTCAAAATACAATCCTTTGAGTTAACTTGACTAGTGCACATGGTTTTGTATGGTTTTTAGATGCCTGGTTCTATGAATAGGATCTGATGTCCATTGTGATATGTTTGGTATTGTATGTTGATTGTGTTCACTTTGTCTACCTTAGTGAACTTAGATTCTTTGTGTTATTTAGGGGAGTGGCTCTTTGTGAGGGCCGACACACAAAGTGGTGCATGGGTAACTCATGTAAAGTTAGTAAGTCAGTGAAAACTAAATCTACACATTAGTTAGTTTAAAACATTGAACTAGATTAATAAGCCTCACTTATAGTCTCAAGGGCTAGTTTAGTCTTGAGAATAAGTCGAGAAGGCATAGAATGGAAAATTGATATCTTGTTATTTTAAAAGATATTCGATACCGCAACAGATTACATGTGGGGACAGGTTTTGTAAGAGGTTACTAGGGTCACCTACGCAACATTGTGACGACACTCTACCTAAAATAATAGTATCCTTGTGAACTTAACATATTTGGTTATTCTAATTCTGGAAGCAATGTAACCATTAAGTTAAGTTTGTACTTGTATAGTTTTTTCTTTGGCTTTACTTGTGTCTAGGGTTTGTAGGTTATGTCTAGGGAACCTTTTTACTATCTCCTAGCATGGTGGGAGGACCTACGGGTATCACATGGTTGGGTGGAATGTGCACCTTACTCTGTTGGGTCCCCAGTTCTTGTTCGTGGCAACGAGTGCTTCTTTGATGGAGAGCTCATGAGCGGAAATGTACTTTCTTATTTGTATTAGTGGTAACTTTATATATGTATCACTCCTCAATTGTTAATAAGGTGAACAATTGTAATATGTAACTGTACATTTTTATTTGACCTACCTCATTTGGAAAATGAGCATTGTATATGTTATTTCAAATGCAATGTAATTGTACTCTATATCTTTATTGATGTAATTTAAATGTTGTTTAATGTATGCTTTTAAGTTTATGAAAATTAATTACATTCAATGCTAAATACTAATGGCATCTACAGAATTTTCAAGTAGTGTGTCATTGTGTTACTTAGGGATTGTTTGTAATTAGTTAAGTTAATGTTTACTTATAAAAAAGAAAATTATTACACTTTTGTTGTCATTGCAACACTCTTTATGTTACAAGAAGGGGCATTACAATGTAGCTAGCAATGTTGTCATGGAAGAAGTTAAGACATCTATTTTTAGAATTAAAGGTGTCAAATTCCCAGCTCCACATGGTTTTTGTACCTTCTATTTCCAAAATTTTTGGAATGTAATGGATGAGGAGCTCTATGAAGTGATTTAGGGATCAAAGGAATCATTTTTTTCTTAAAGGCACTCATTGATACTTTCGTAGCAGTCATTCCCAAAAAGGATGCTTCTAGAAAACCTGGGGATTTCAAATATATTTGCTTATGCAATACTATGTACAATATTATCTTAGTTCATCAAGTATTTTTTAAGCAACACAGAAGAAAATTTCATGGTGATACAAATATCCATGTATGTGAGAGTGCAATAGGAGCATGTTCTGAACAAATATGTCGAATCTTGAGAAATATATACCATGTCAAGCCTAGTCTAGCACATAATGCTCCTTTTCTAGTATTTGTCCCATATCAAATGATGATACCTATCCTTGTGGGCTTCTACAAGTTGAAGATCAACTTTAGAAGTTCAGATACTAGGGTGGAGTTTCATGTTTTGAACTATGAATTTGGCATTCAGTAAAACACAAATATTAGAAGTACAATGAACTTGAAAGTGATAATCAATAAGTATAGTGAACTTGAAAGTGGAATTCAATAAGCACAAACAGATTGATGACAAAATTTTGTAACCTACATGATGTCATTTTATTCCTACACAAATGAACACAACGTCTATACTAAAGTAAATTTTTTTTTCCAATTTTTCCATTAACAAGAAAAGCTTTTACATCATTGTCATGAGTTTACAAGCATGTTTGGTGGAGATCATTGTAAGTATCATATAGTAGAAACATCGCATATTGCATATATGCTTGCCTATGCTTCACTTGGAGAAATTGAGTTTGGGTGGAATATGTGAATAAATATAAATTGCTATTTTAATATTTATTGTTTTGTCAAGATTTTAACAAAAAAATTAAACATTATATTAAATTGTGCTAATTTTTATTGTGTATATACTTTTTAATAAACTTTCAATTTCCAAAATTAATCAATCAAGCAATAGACCTCTTTATATCACAATATTCTAATATTAAATTTATATATAGAAACAAACACTTTTTTTAACTTAATTTTTTGAAACAAATTAGACATTAAATAGCCCTCTATCTAACTTTTCATAGTTGAGATTAAAATAGTGATTGGAATAGAATACTGTTTGAATTCATGATTGGAATAAATTTTTTTACTGCTTTTATTCTATTGTTGAGATTGTCTTCCCACAGTACCTATTAATTAATGATTGTATGTTTTCACCATCAATAGCTTTATTCCATTAAAATTATGTATATTTATGATTGTGGTCTTGATAAGATTGTTTTTGAATTGAAATTATGCACAATGACATATAAAAGCAATCTTTATATCTAATGTTTAATCTAGAAACAATCTATAAAGATTTAGATCCTAAAAAATTCATACCAACTGTTGTACAACAAGTGATCAAATGACTTCCATTCTTTTAAAATTGCTTTAAAATAACTGTACTACCAAATTCCAACTACCATTTAAAGAGAAAATCCAAAATGATCTAGATTGAACTACTTTGAACCAGTTAGAGCATAACAAGAGCAATAATGATCTTAATAAAGGAACATCAAACTATTATATTTGTCAGTGGTAATTGATTACATAGGGATTCCTTAGTAGACTCTCTCTCAAGTATAGACTTCTCCTAAATAGTTCCCTATATCAATTAGTGTTACAAAATTCAAACGCCAGTCTTCATACAAAAAATAGCAGGGAGGAGACTTGGCATAATGTTCATCCAGTCAGTCAATCACTACTGTCACTGCTGTCAATCCTATGACTTCTTGATTTCCATTATTTTTCTATCTCCTCTTTTGTACGCCATGGAAGCCTCCCTACAATCAATGTCCACCTGCAATGCACAAAAACTCCTAGTTAAAAAACTTAAAAATTGAAAGAAAAAAACACCCACAAACAGAGCATAGTCCTAATCATAATGCCAAAAAAACCCAGAGAGCAAAGAAGTCGATCTTGCAATTTAACATATTACCCAATACCCCATTTGAATTCAATTTGATCAAAACCTACCCCCTATCATATAGGGCACAAATATTTTCCTTTGCACCCTTTGGCTTCCTAATACAGAAGTGTACACCCTCCGCACATAATAGCCTGTTTAGTAATTTCTAAAAAAAGAAAAGAAAACCTTAATAGCTACACAAAGCACTTATTTTAATGAATAAAATATTAAAATAATCCTTAATGAATAAAATATTTCAACTATATTGGGGTTGGGGCCCTAGCTCGATTGGCTAAACATTTCCTGTTGCAAGGTTGGTTACGAGGTCAAGTCTCCCCCACCCCTGTGGTATTGAAGGGCGTGTCGCACCAGCACCATTGGTCATATTAAAAAGGTTAGAAAAAAAAAGAAAAACATATTTAACTATATTAAATTTATCTTCAAGATATAAATTGATTAAAACAAATCAAAACAAAATTTTAAATATTACCCTAACCCTAACACCCATATACAATTATATCATGTCTCTCAACATAATTCATTTAGAATATTGAATATAATGTCATTTAAAAATAAGCACTAAACTAAATTATAGAAACTTCTTTTTTTTTTTAAGTTCTTTCATTCTTAAATATTTAAATTTTAGAAACTTCTTATTATGTCTATAATTTCACATATTTTTTAATATCTCATCTTTATAAATAATTATTAAAATAAACCTTAATGAATTAAATTTTAAAATAATTCTTGATGAATAAAATATTTCAACTATATTAAATTGATCTTTAAGATATAAATTGATAAAAACAAATCAAAACAAAATTTTAAATATTAACCTGAACCCTAACACCCAAATACAATTATATCATGTCTCTCAACATAATTCATTTAGAATATTGAATATAATCTTCATTTAAAAATAAGCACTAAACTAAATTTAAAATGGCAAAGGTATACAAAAATTTAAAATGAATGACTTAGTTTAATTTGAAAATGAACTTGTTTAACATTACTTAAATTAATTATCTTAAAAACAGATAATTTTTTAAAAAATAAGAGAACTCATTTTAATATAGTAAATTTTGAATGAAGTTTTTATTTTTAAAACTTGATTTATGTTAAACATATTTATATGAAATATATTAGATTTAAATATTTTTATGTATGTAAAATTTAATTTATTCAAGTCATATTTAAAAAATATTATATAAATTTATAAGATTAAATTATAAAGAATGATTTTATAAAAATCAATTTAAAAGAAGATATTTAGAAAAAAAAAACCATATTCTTTTTATAAAAATGTTGGGACGTGGGAGGATAAATTATCCTACACTTATTTAGAAATGCTCCAATATTTTTATTCTACAATTGAGTTTATCCAATTCCATATTTTTAATATAGAAAGAAACAAATGTACTGATGCGCAGTTGAATGGTACTGAATAAATATAACTACTGAAAAAACTAAATGGAAATATTTAAAAAAGGATCATCTTTGAAATTACGCTGACAATTTATCGAATTTCCTTGAGCATGTCGCATATATTCTTGTGTTCTTTGATGAATAAGGCTTAGAGCACTAGCAACCCCACCCAAGAATTGCGCACATCTCCAGAGACAACAACTCCATCATTTGAGTGAAGTAAGAGGCCATCTTTGCTCAATTTTAATTTGCCATCTTTGAATGTTCTCAACATTGTTGATTGTTGAACATTGTTTCCATAAACCTCACTCCCATCCCTGTAAATGTACTCATATTACATCATAACAAAAAAGTATGTCTAAATCAATCTTTGAATTCACTCTAAAAAATTAATTTGTCTAATTTAGTACTTGAATTCTTATGTATGATTTAAACATTGAATTCAATATAATTGAATACTTTATTCTTACCATGAATAAAGAAATCTCTAAAAGAAAAACTAAACGAAACAAAAGAAACCCTATGAAAATAGTTATCGTGAAAACGAAAAACCTAACAATATTTTTTGGCGTCTAATTTTCTAGCATCCGATGAATTTCGACGGTAGCAAAAGTAGCACATGACTTCCACTTGCGTGTCATTTTTAATAGAACTTCAAAACTTTATACAGAATATTCTTTCGTTATTTTCACTATATAACGCCTCTCGACGTAATAACAACAATATTATATTTATATATATATATATTCCTTTTCTTTTAGTCTTAAAAAAAAATACTTCTGAAATCAATATGCTTTTCTCGTTACCTTAGCCTTTCATTTCTCCTTTAATAAGCTTCCTTAGATACAATTGATGTGCAATATTTTATTTCTTTTAAAAATAGACTCATTTTACAATATTAAAAGAAATATTTTTATATCGACAGATTTAAAAATTAAGAATAATATTGACCGACTTTGAGTAATATACACTGTACACAAGAGCATCTTCTCATTCAATTTTTACTTATCTTCCATTCTTTCCTTCTCGCTTATTATATTTATGTTTGAATAAAAACACATTTTATCATATTAATAAATAATAATAATTAACAAATTTGGATTGCTATTTTAACCTTATTAATCAAGGGGAAATGATTTTCGTGGAGAACATGATCAGCTATTTCCGACAATAATGTAGTGTTTTTAAATTACTTATAATATTTAAAACAAATTAAATAAATATTTATTATATTTTTATGGAGATACAATAATTTTTTAAATGATTCTTTCATATGAGCTATTTCTCGTCAGTTTTTATTATTATTGTTTATATTATTTATTTGATTTATTTAACAATATTTGATCTAAATTTTTATAGTTTATTATTTAAAAAATAATATATTATATTTTAATATTTCAAAAAAATATTAATTACTAAAAAAGTATTAATTACTAACAAATATCATTTAGAATTTATTATCTTGTAATTTAGTTTTTTAAATATTTTTAGAAATTGTTACAATTTTCTTTCTTAAATGTTTGTAATAATTAGTCCATAGGTTACATATAATGTGAAAAATCTAAATTTGTTTAAGTTTATTTCATTCTATTATTTAGTACTTATTATTAATTATTTAATATTTTTATGAGAATACAATAATTTTTTAAAATAATTTTTCACATCAACTCTTTCATGTCACTTTTCTATTATTATTCTTTATTTTATTTGTTAATATTTAATCTATATGTTATTATTTATTATTTAAAAAATAAT
This sequence comes from Sequoia sempervirens, assembly GCA_007258455.2. Taxonomy (NCBI): domain Eukaryota; kingdom Viridiplantae; phylum Streptophyta; class Pinopsida; order Cupressales; family Cupressaceae; genus Sequoia; species Sequoia sempervirens. The sequence continues at coordinate 9,412 of VDFB02272932.1, read as the reverse complement.
ATATTTTATTTTAATAATTGTAAAAAAGCAATAATTACTAACAAATATCATTCATAAGTTTTAATATTTTTACAACTTTTTACAATATTCTTTCTTCAATGTTCTTAAAAATTATATAACTCTTTTATGTCAATTTTGTTATTATTGTCTACATTATTATTATCTTTATATAATATTCAATCTAAATTTTTATGGGGTTGGGGCCCTAGCTCAGTTGGCTAAATCTTTTTTGTTGCAGGAGGTTGGTCACGAGGTCTAGTCTCCCCCACCCCCGTGGTACCAGAGGGCGTGTCGTGCCAGTGTCGTCGGTCACGTTAAAAAGTTTACCTAGCGCACTGCAGTTTATAGGTGGTCGTGCTACCCGATTCCTGCAGTCTAATTTTTTTTAAAAAAAATCTAAGTTTTTATAATTTATAATATAAAAAGTACATATTCTATGTTTTTGCTTAGATAATAAGGGGAAGGGTCTTGATCCTGTGGTACAAAGCAAAGACAACAAATAGAGAAACAAACAAGGAAAGGCAACGCCTGCCACCACCAGAAAACAGTAGCAGACGACAAAACTAAATCCAAAATTGGCACGCAGGACAAGTAACCAAATATTATTTAGTACATATTCTATGTTAATATTTGTAGGAAAAAAAAATTACTAACAAACATCATTTATAATTTATTTTCTTGTATTTTATAATTTTTAATATTTTCAGAAGTTTCTTCAATCTTCTTTCATCTTTGTTTCAAATAATTATATTACTAGCAATCACACTTTGTTGTGCAATGGGTATGCTGAAGAGGTTTGGAAGGTCAATTAATAAAATTTTGGTCTTTTTTTGCATACATTTTTATAGTACATATTCAATTAGTAGGAAATTTAGAAAATGGTGTTGCTCATACAACAAAAGTCTCAATAGAGAAGTGATAGCTTCATAAACTATGCATCCACTTACAATGATCCAAACACAACTGATAAAACCTATAAATAATGAAGATAATCATAATCCATTACCAATAGGCTCATGTGACATTTGCAATAGTGAGAGAGGGGGAGAGAGGGTGAGAGATGGATCGAAAGAGGGAGAGATAAAAGGGAAAAGAACAAGAGAGAGAGGGGAAAGGAGATAGAGATAGAGAGGAAGATAAACATATAGATATAGATATAGATATAGATATAGATACAGATATAGCTACATATAGAAATATGAAGTAGAGGGAGATAGATATAGAGACAAAAATGGAGATAAAGAAGGAGAGGGATATGGAGGAGAGGGAGGAAGATATATATATATATATATATAGAAAGTGATATAGAGAGAGGGAGAGATATAGGGGTAAATAGATGGAGAAATAATGAGATAGAGACAGTGAGAGAAGGAAGAAGAAATATGGAGAGATAGAGATAGAGAAGAAAAGAGATATAGATATAGAGGTCTAAGAAGAGGGAGAGGGAGAGAGATGGAGAGAGATGGATGGATAGAGAGAGGGAGACATGTCAAGAGATAGAGGATGAGAGAGGGAGATAGAGGTAAAGATGAAGATAGATCAAGAGAAGAAGATGTAAACAACTAGATAGAGAGATTGAGATAGACCTAGAAGAGATAAAGATAGAGAGAGATAAGGAGATATTGATGAAGAGATAAATTTATAAAGGAAGAAGAAGAGGGAGATAAAAATGAAAAGATAGAGATATATAAAGGGAGAGGGAGAGGGAGATAGATATTTAGAGGAAGAGGGAGAGGGGGATATGGAGACAAATATAGATGGTGAAATATAGTGATAAAAAGATAGAGATATAAGAAGATATAGACATATGGGGAGAGCGAGGAAAAGATTGGGAGATAAAAAAACAAAGAGAAGTAGTTATAGACAAATAAAGATGGAGAGAGGGAGAGAGAAATAGGGGCTATAGAGGGAGAGATAAAGAGGAAGATATAGATATATGGGAAGATAAAGAGAGATATATATGGGAAAAGAAAGGGAGAAATCTTTGAAATTGTGTATCTATGGAATGTTTAATTTGTTAAGACTATTAATTGGATTGGCATCCGACCTTTGCTTTCATTTGATATATAAAAATAATAATTATTAGTAAGAAAAAATATTTGAAATTGTCTATCTATGGCCTTTGTCACAAATTTATTTTTCATATTTTGCATATGTTAAATGCTTTGTGTCAATTCATATTGAGATAGTCTTATTGATTGTTTTATATACCATTAGCTTTTATGTTTGATGCTATCTTCTAGAAATTGGATCATGTTCGTTATACTATTTTATTTTCTGTGAAGGTTATGTTGATGTTTATATTATGCTATAAGAGCAAAAGGGTTCTGTAATGATCCAAAAAATCTTTTTAATTTTAGGGTTTCTTATTTCTATCAAACTTTAATGGAAGCTTCCCATGGGGAGACTTGAATGACTACTTTGTGCTTTCTTTAGCCTTATTCATTCATTATCTTCCCAATAATGAAGGGTCTGTGGTATTTTGTGTCCATTTATTAGAAGTAAGAAGTTGATAAGCTTTGAAATGCTGTAAAACCTTTGGTGCATCACCATCTCTTTTTTTCTCTATGTTTATCTTTCCCCCTTTTCCCAAAACACAGATAAGAGCCAACTTCTTTAAAAATCTCAAATGTTATTCAATGAGACACAATCTAGTCCCCCACTTACTAAACTTCCCATAAGGATTTTTAGAGAGGTGCAAGCTTTTATGATCAAAAACTACCTCAGATGAAATATGGTTGCATGTAAGATTGTACCACCATGTAGAAAAACCCACAAAAGTGGTTCACAATTTGAGTGAGGAAGGGAAAGTTGCAAAAAAGACCCCATGCAAAAAAAAAATGGTTTTTTGGTTCGAGTGAACCAAAAGAGGGTTTGAATCAACCCTGATTCGAGTGAACCAATTAAATGCTAGGTCCAACCATTCCCTCTAACAAACAAAAATAATTTTTTTTTGAAAGGGGGTTTGGTCAAATCCCCTTGGTTCACCCGAACCCCCCTTTTCGCACATTCTCACTCTCAAGCACAAAAAAGGTCCAAAATTTTGTGCTTCAAAGCTTAGGTTGAGGATGAAAATGGAGGATACTTCATAGACCCAAATGGATGATGGTAGTCCTCAGAATGAGCTATCCAATGAATATAATTTTAATATATTTTGGTTTTATTATGTATTTTTTTTAGTTTTATTAAACATAGGTTTTTCACCGAAAATCGAGCTCTTTGTTCTGCACATGTGGAAAAATAGCAGATTATGATTTTTTTTTTGAAAAATATGAGTGCACCAGATATTGAAGTCCTTGATCCAACAAAAAAAGTTATGCATTATAGGGTTTGCATATTTCTAAATTGAAATTGGTTTGACTTTGAAACTTGATTAAGGAAATAATATTCAATAAAACACTATCTAACCAATTGGAAGCCCTAGATATCGTAGTTACAAATCTAAATTTGAAAAAAATTTGAATTTCATCCTTAATGGAAAAAAAATTGTGCATTATACAGTGAGTCTCACTCATTAAAATTGTTGTTTACTGAAAAAAATAGTTTTCAAAAGAGATGGAAAAGGAAGTACAATCTAATTACAAATTTTTTGGAAAAAATATATTTAGAATCTATAGAAAAAATTTGAAAAATCACTAGTTTGCATCATCTTCAAATTCTTCATGGTTTGGCCGCTATAGGTGCCCGAAAGTGAAGATTTAGTTAGAAAAAGTATTTCAGTGTCTAGTTTGGCCAGTAATTGTAAACCAATATTGTGGGATCACCCATGAATGGTAATGATCAAACACACTAAGAAATAAATGCTAAATAGTGAGGAGAAAATCCATAAAGAGAGATTATCACATAGAATGAATGGTGTACTAAGATATAGAGGAGTGATAGAACTACCATCAAGATATTATTGTATTTTATTGGTCAAGGCCTGAAAGTCATTGGTGGAGTGACCATACACTTGATGATATAAACAAAAAGAATGTTTTTCTTGGTTATGTTTATAAAATTTATTATGTTTTGGAGGATGAAGAGAAATCAAGTAGGATTTGAGAATCCTTGAAAAAATATTCTCTTTCTCTGATAAGGGATAAGGAATTGGAAGCAATCTTTTCTCTTTTGAAGAAAAGCTTGCTTGCTTACGTTAACTCTGTGTTCCATGTTTTCATTGTATCCAAGTTTATAAAATAATTTTAAATCCAACTTCATAATGGCTTTACAACTTATATGGAGGAGGAGAAGTCTTGTTTAAATTATTATTTTTTGAGAGAGGATTATTATCATGAGAAGAAATCATTCTTGTTCAAGAATGTAACTTCTTTTTAGGTGTTGAGATGTTAGGATTGAGGAAGATCTTTGTTAGATTTTTCCAACACATGAGGAGAAAAAGATAGTCTAGATCCCCCATGACCATCATGGGATGATGTTTTTGGTAGACTAATGATGTAGAAGCAGTGGAAGATTGTGTAAATGAAAAAAATATTCCTTGGGTTTCGAATGTGAGATTTAGTACTCTCCCACAAAGGAGGATGTAAAATATATTGAACCCCAATAATAACAAAAACATGCACTTGAATATAAAAAAATATTTGGATCATTGTCATTATTCAAAGGAATTGTGTTGATATGATATTGCGTTGACTCCTTGGGCTTTGATGGTGAGATTTTATAATCCTAACTAAAAGTAAGTGTACTATCTAAGGAACCACAATCATTAACAAAGAGTGTAATCATAGTATCCTTATCATTGGAAGGAAATGGTTCAACTTTTAAAGATGAAATCAAAGTATTAATAGAGTTGGAAATGTTATGGTCAACTTGGGATTGTAAAAATATTTTTCAATATACTTTAACCATTTAGAACTTTTTATTATATTCATTCTTTATTTTATGGTGAAGAGTAGATGAACTACTCTCATGGCATGAAACCATGGTCTACCAAGAAGAATATCATATGAAAGAATATTTGGCATGACATGGATTGGGGTAGGTAAAATCATAGGTCATACCTTAATGGGTAATGTGATTCAACCCAATTGTTACCTACCACCATTATCAAATCCATGAATAGATATTGTTGATGGTCAAAACAACACAACATTAAACAAAATATTACTATTCTATTTCTCCTAAAAAAGAAAGACAACATATAGTGATCTACCTCCCAAGGTCCTAGTAATCGGTTCTCAATTATACTGGTTTTATTCAGTCATCAATATGATTGTAACGTTCAAGGGGCCTTTGTAGGTAGTAAAGAACAAGAATGCATAACATCAGGTAGTCTACATTTGGGGGTTTTAAATAAAAGAAAAAGATAGAATAGAGATTTAAAGAAACGTGAATAAAATCCTTATGTATCCAGACATGTAGATCAATAATGAGTGTTCATTCTACCTAACCACAACTACAGCAAGATGAAATCCATACAATAAACTATGCTACTTCAGATATTATCAACATTCACTAACCTTAATCCAAATAAATCATTCACTAATTATCCAAACCACAAATCAAATGAACACCATAACAATTTGATTCACACATAATCCAATGATATGGCCTTGAATCCAGTTCCTTCTATTGACTTTCATCAAATAAAGAATAATTAAGTACAAAAAAAACTAGTGTATGGATTAATGATATATCATTAACCTTATCAAAATTGATCCAAACTTTGAAATACATCACATGAAAACATATGAAAATTGTAAAATAATCAATCCTTTTACTAAACTGTTTAGAGTATCTTTTCTAAAACATTGAAAATCGTAGATCTAGTTTCTATCTTCTATCCTCAGGGGGAAGATCTTTCTTCAATTAGCCAACTTTTACAAAATGGATTCTAATGGTACATATAGAGTGCCACATGCACGAATTTCTCAATCATTAATCAAGATCCACAATCCATAGAGTTGAAACTAAACATCGAAGTGGACTCCAGAATCCCTACTTTTAAGGCTGATTATTGTGTTATACAAAAAGGAAAATCTAATACTCCAAGAGGAAGATGAAACCCACGGATTAGACTTAGAGAAGAGCTCATGTCAACATTCATAGAAAGAGGAGAAGAATAGATGGAGTGGGACACCAAGAGTTAGTCACTCTTACACTGGATGCTCTTTAATGTACTCTACATAATTGGAGAATACATGTAGAAGAGTTTCCAAATCTTTCCCATCAAACCAATCACCTTTAAATCTGATTCTTTGAAACTCCGCAAAAACAAAACTTTGTATCTCCTTTACCTTGATTAGCTCCTTCTTGGTAGTTCTCACCTCCTCTCGAATATCCATAAATTTATCTAATAATAAATTTTCCCCATCATCTCCTTTCTGCATGATTTCCTCAAACCCGCCCCTCCATTTCTCCCTTAATTTATCCAAAAATAGGCCTTCTTTATTGGAGGAATCTAAATTAACCAAAATGTCTACAACCGCTTCTAACTCAGTCATTTGTTGATTCAAATCCTTACTCATTTCTCGGACTTCCTCTTGATGTCCATGCATAGCCCTAGACTTGTATCTTATGGTACTCATGGTTTTCTCCACAAAGTCTTCATCAGCAAGCTCAAGAATTGAAAATTCTATTAAGGTAGAATTGGGCACTTTGCTAACATCTTCTAGCCTTTTCACACATTCCTTGTATTGATTATCCTGCTAGTCCAAATCCTTAGCTTGCTAGTGTAGATCTTCTGCCAATTCAACAACAACTTTATGAATCCTAGAGCCTTCAACAAGAACATCATCAACCTCCCCATTGAGCTTATCCAACCATTTTTCCATCATCCCTACCTTTCTTTTCATCTAAATCAAAATATCAGCCTCCCTCTTTGTTAACAAAACTGGGGATTTAGGTGGAGCAGCCTATTGAGAAATGGGACTAGAAACATCCTTCAAGAAACCATGGAGTTGATCCAGTTGAGCCTTCAACTCATCCTTCTTTTTCTTGTCCTTGATCATCCAGGTTTTGGTTGAAGAAGCCACAATATCAATCCAACTCATTTGATGATTTCTTGTAGGCTTTCCCAAATTTACTGCCCCTAACTAATAATCAATGACTTGTATATCATCATGGTTCTTCTCCATTACAAGAATGGCACATTCAGCAATGATCTCCCTAGCATCAGTGAGCCTAGTGGAGTGAAGAACCCAAGACTTCTTCTTTGGCTTCTCCTTCCCAATTTCTTTCATCATTTCTTCCAAGTTCAACGGCTATAGTTGAACAAGTTGTTTTCTCTCCAAATCCAATTTAGCCAAGTAGGAGCAATAGCGGTAGTGGTTGCCTAGGCTGAAGAGGAAGCAACAGTGGTGGAAGAAAAAGGTTACAACAATGTAAGCTTTGGTTGAGAATCAACCTCATGCACATTTTGTTGATCAGTTTGCTCATTTTCTTGTGCTAGCTTTTCTGCTTCTTCTTCATCCTTTTGATCTTGCAACCTCTTAGCCTCCAGCTCCTTTCTTAAGCATTCCTCCTCCTCTTTCTTCTTTTCCAAAATTTCATCTCAATGCCTTTTGAATTCTTCAATGTAGTCCCATGCTTCCTTGGACTTCTTTGCATGTTGAACAATCTCAATAGCCTCTCTTTCCCTTTTTAGGTGTTCTTGCTCTTCCCTTTTCCTATAAGCTTCTTCTTATTCTTTGAGTTTAGCTTCAATAGCTTCTTTTTCTATCCTTTGTTGACATTTTTCTTCTTCAAGATCACAAAATTTCTGTTGCAATATTAATCTATCCCTTTCTTCTTGAAGTTTGAGCTACTGTTCCTTTTGTTGCTGCTATTGAAAAAACTCATCGACCTTCACTTTATATTCCAACTCCTTCTGTTTAGTTGCAAACTTAGATTTTCCTTTGGCCTCTTCTTCCTATTGCTTAGCTAATGCCTCAGCTTTTGCCTTGGCATCAGCTTCCCTTTTAGCAACTTCAAATAGCTTCCATTGATCCTCTTTAGTTAGAATGTGCTTAGTCCTCGCATCATCTGTCATATCCAAAGATGCCAAAGTCGGATGTTCTTTATCAAATTTCATCTTCTCTGAATCCATTTCTATATTATGTATCTCCACCTCACCTTCCATTTGCTTCAAGACTTTTTCTTCACCATGGAGAGCTCCCTTGGGTGATTCTTGACCTAGCTCTTATGCCTCAAAAGGCTGAGTAGGTACCCCTCCTACAATGGATGTAGAAATACCCTCCTTCACAATGGTTTCATCTTATTGTTCCTCTAGAAGATCTTGAGGAACCAACTCCTCTTCTTGTACACTAGAAGGAATAAACTCTAAAGGCCCTTAGGTGCCATCCTTCTCTTTGCCCTTTTCTATCCTTGGGTGGTACCTATAGCCTTCCTCTTCTTGGAGGATGTAGCTTTGGCCTGATTAACCCTTTAACTTACCCATTGAATACTCCTATCAAGCACGAGTCTTGCAATCTGCATTATATCAATGGTCTCATCAACATCCCAATTTATTGGATCAAGATCCTTAGTTCCAATCTTCTCTGCATCATACTTGAGATCCAAAACTATCCCATCATCAGACAATGTGTCAGGAATATCTTCCTTTATCCCAAACTCAATCATGAGTGGGATAGGTATCCTCTCATAATTCCTTCTCCTGAGATCATAATCATCTTGCAAATCTTCACAAAAATCCTCCAATATATTGAAGTGCTTCTCAAAAACACTGGGGAGAAAAGCCCTCATCTTATGCTTGGGGTCATAACATTTCCTAGTAGTGTACAAGCCCAACTTCAAATAAATTAATTCATCACAAACAACCTTACCTACTTGAATGTGTGGATAGCAAAAGGCCCCTAGCTTCATCAAAATCTTATGGCACCAAGTTTTATGTTTGTTGCTAAACTGGAGATTCATAGCCAAGGATTGATAAATAAATTCCATTAAAATGATCCTAAACCCACAACATCTTGGTAAAAAATGGGGATGACCCTCAAAAATTGCTATCCTAAAGTAAGTGAATGTGGGGTACTTGATAAACCAATGTCCCCACTCATTCACAAAAGCCATTGCCTCCTTGCTAAGTCTATACCTAGAATCACCATTAAGATTGTTAATTATAACATAAAGAAAGGCATCATTCACCCTTATATAATATTTCTCTAAAGCCTGCAAGGTGAGCTAATTATAATACTCCCATACCTTCTTCTGTCCTTGGGCTTCTCCTAATACACCCACTGTTTGAAGTTTGGGAAAGATCCCCACTTGGGCTGTTGCATAGACAACATAGGAGGTCATAAATTAACATTTAGTTTCTCTCACCTTTATCATCTGATTATGAATACTATCAGAAACTATCATTGACCAATCAAACTATTGCCTCCCATCCAAAATAGCTTGGATGAAAGGAAACATCCATTCCTTAAACACTGAAGCATCCCTTTTCCCAAACACTCTTGAAGGAAACATGATTATA